>JAYDZE010003808.1:0-10846 GCA_034509125.1 Monilaria moniliformis
AGAGATAAATAAGCTGAAGAGGAACAGTGAAAATGGATAAAACAAATGCGGGCCGGAAAATAAATGCGGGCCTGAGGACTTTTTAAAACATCTACCAAACACTAATTTTACACTGTTGAATCAAGATTAAATTAATCTTGGCTTCTTAATGTAGGCTACCAAACATAGCCTAAAAGTGGCTTTTTTTACCACATGGGTTCTTTATATCTTTGTGCTCATGGCATCCCAAATATTAAATAAAACCCACTTTTCTGTTCAATAATCGAGTAGTATGATTCCAGCTCTTGAATTATAAGTTTTTTTTTTTTTTTTACCACCGACTTTTTATTAATAGTTTTGCCCTTTGGTATTACATCGGGGAGGAATGAAAAATGATTAAGGGAAATGGATGTAGGTGTTCTCTTTTAATTAATGGATGAGGTAAAGTCTTGTGAGACCTATAAATAGTTGATATATACTATAATGAAAGGGATGGTTAAGAGATAATATTATAAATGGAATTAGATCTTAATTTATTTTTATATTTTAAATCTCTTTACTTAAATACTGATTTGAATGTCACAGGCCTTTTTCAGAAGACTCAACCAGAAAAATAAGAGTCTTTTTTTTAGAGGACACAACCTGCAATATTTAAATCCAAACACGACCCGCACACGACACTTACATGTTAGCGACACGATAACAATACGATAACGATAGGATAACGACACGATAACAACACGAACCTGCATGACACTACAATCACACAATAATGACACGATCTAACCATAATTAAAGTAATAAAAAATTAAAAACTTAACCTCAATTAAAATAATAATAAAAAAAGAAATAAAAATTAGTAAAATAATAATATTAATTATTAACGGGCTATCCGAATCCAACCCGAACCTGACCCAAAATTATCGTGTCCTTATCGGGTTACCGGATCAATCCAATATGGTTTGACACTAACCCATTAATTTCATTCGTGTTCGTGTTCGTGTCGTGTCAAAAACTAACAGCCCTAAACTCATATATTTAATAATGGGTTAATTTCTCAAAAAGTTATCAAATTATAGTCTTTGTATTAAAAAGAGTACTAAACAAAATTTGTACCAAAATAGTACTAAACTTTCATTTTCTTTCAAATAAAATACTTAGGGCATCCACAACAATATGCTCTTATTTTCTCTTCCCTTACACTATTCACGAGCCCCGCACTTACTTTTTCCTAAAAAATTTAACACCCATAACAACATGTCCTTAATTTCCCTTCCCGTATCACTATTTATGGGTATCATCTTTTATATTCTTTATTCTTTCTTGTTTCAACTAAATTTTGTTATTTTCTTATTTATATATTCTAATTAAATATTTTGCGAATAATTATAAAAGTCGAAATTACATTAAAACAAATGACCATTACATAACTGAAATAAAAAATTACATAAATAAAATCTTAAAATTACATCATTAAAATCAAAAAGTTACATTATTAAAATCCTAAAATAACATTATTGAAATAAAACATATGAATCATTCATCGAGAGGATCGAATGGCGCCCAAATGTGCTTAATTAAATCTGTTTAGAGTTGGTCGTGGGCTTGACGATCGCTTTTGGACTCACGACGCTTTTGGTATGCTTGAAATGTCGGGTACGCACTCGTTGTTGGGGCCTCGGTAGCAGTGGAGATGTCGGCCGTTTTCTCGTCGGCTCAATTAGGGGTGTTCTCGCCTTCGTTTTCGATGATTATGTTGTGCAGTATAATGCACGCATACATGATGTCGACGATGACGTCCTTGTACCACATACGGCCCGAACCTTTGACGACCGCGAACCGTGCTTGGAGTACGCCAAATGCTCGTTCGCCGTCCTTACGCACAAACTCATATTTCTGGGCAAAGCGGGCTCTTTTAGGCTCAGTTGGACATGAAATGCTCTTGACGAACGTCGGCCATCTCGGATAGATGTCGTTCGCCAGATAATAACACATATCGTAGCGACGACCAATGGTCCAAAATCGTATTGCTGGCGCTTTACCACCCAATATGTCGTTGAAGACATCAAAGTGGTTCAGGATGTTAATGTTGTTATTGGACCCGACGACACCAAATAACGCATGCCAAATCCATAGTCGATGGTTCGCGACTGCTTATAGCACGATGGTTGGATGTGTGCCCTTATGACCGCTGGTGTACATGCCCTTCCATGCCGTTGGATACTTTTTCCACTGTCAGTGTATACAGTTGATGCCCCTAAGCATGCCGGGGAAGTCGTGTCGTGCTTCGTGCATATGGAGCAGTTGCTGGCAATCTTGGGTTGTGGGCGACCTCAAGTATTAAGCACTGAATGCATCTCGAATGGCGCAGTAGAATCGTACCAAGCATTCTCACCCAGTCGATTCAGCGACGTGCACGTACTCGTTGAATTGATCAGCACATCTAACAGTTGCGAGTTGTCAGATTGCCGATATACATATTTGCGCATGAATAAATTTCTGCGCATACAAAACCGGCTCCGAAATACACTTGCCCCCTATCGCAGACTGTCAGAAAAATAATCCTCCACAAGGCGTCCAACGGCGACTTCTCTTTCCCAGTGCACGTATTTCCTTGGTCGGGTGATTGATCACCGCCATTTCATCCAAACAACGACCCATAACCGGCCCTGCATTGCGAGCGACATTGAGAAGGTTACCCACTTCATCGTCGGACGAATTTTGGCCGTATGGATCCATAAACACCTAGATTTTGAAAGAGCAAAAGCTTTAAATTATAAAAAGGAATTGAAGATTTTTTTGGTGAATAATTAGAATTATAGTGTGAAATGAGATGAAATGGATGATGATATTTATAGATGTTGGGAAAAGTTTCGTTTGGGGATGCAATTTAAAAAATATATATAATATTAAAAAAAAGTTGTTGGACTGAAAAGTTGAAGTTTGTGTCATTGGATTGTCCCATTGGACTAAAAAATGGTTGAAAATGCATTAAAACAAAACATTTTCGAAATGTTATAAAAAAAGGAAAAAGTTGCATAACGAAGCCCAGTTACGACACAAACGCATGCGTCACACGCGCACACGCCATTGGCCGCGATGGCACCGAGACGCGCGCGGGCGCGTAGCAGCCATCTCGAGCTGAATGCCCAGTGTTGAGGCAGAAATCGGCAGTAGGAAGTGCCGCAGCGGTGCAACCCGCCAGTCCTGCCCTCCCAAACGGCGAGATTTGCAGCCGTTGTGGCTGCTCTTATCTCTTTTTTATCCTTATAAAAGTCTTCAAAATTATATTTCTTCTACAAATTTTCATCCACTATACATCCAAGAGCATAAGTTTAGATGTTTCTAAAAAAAATTAAACAGATATTAAAATTATTAAAAATATATTATTTAAAATAAAATATTTTAAATATTGCAACCTCCATTTTTTTACACATCGACTGACAATTTCAAAATTATTCTGTAAATAATTATAGATGAACTACCTGCCCTTTCTACGAAATAACTCACAATTTCAAATATAATCTGTATCTAATTTTCAAAACATTTAACTTAAAACTTACTTCATTATATGCTTATGGTCATTAAAAAATATCATGTTGGATCATGACGGTCCGTGTGTGTTTTTAGATATAGTAAATCTCGATTCCTTTAAAAATTAAATAGAATATTTGAAATATTTTATTTGTTTTATATTTTAAATATATTTTTTAGAAAAATCTATATTTATTTCTCTTGAGTGTATATAGTGAATAAAAACAATATTTTATTTATTTGAGATAAATTAGATGAATAATGTAAAAGAACAATTCTAAAGGTATTTATAAAAGTAATATGTAGATGAAGTAAAATTTTGATTAGTATAATTTCTGAGACACACTATAGTTTGGTAACCTTTTGAAAAAAGTACCCGTACAATAATTTACTAGCACAATTTTTATAATATACAAAGTATAATTTAACTAAAGTTTAATAATTTACATGCTATTGTCTAAAAAATTATTGGTCATTTTATGTGTGGCACACACACTAAACACAATCATACTAATCCATGGCCAAAAGCTATGTAACATCGACTAACGATGAACAACACAAGTTCCCGAAAAAGAGCTTTGTTTTGATTTATACTCTATTTTAGTAAGTCAAATTTAACCTTAATTATATTTAGGGCCTTCCGTAGAAATTTAATATCTCTTACTTCATGAATTTGCTTAGATAAGTATGATCACCTGGCAATGTTATTTCGATCATCACTGTAAACATTAAGTGATCTCTATATTAACATAAACTGTAAATTGATAAAAGATTGTAATCTCGAAATTTATATAACTAAACATGAATAACTAATTTTAAGCTAATTTTGTAATCCATCATATAAACCATTTAGTTTTTTTACATGGTAGTGTGAAAGAGGTCAATGAGCTAGGCCCTAATTCTTATTGGTACGCATAAATGGGTGAAGATTTTCATTTGAATTCGAAACATATATGAATATTGATGTTTATCAATTATTCTATACCTTACACTTATCCTTTTTTATAGTAATCTTAGAAAGTAGAATCTATTTTTCCAAAAAATATGAGAAATGCATCAACCATAGTAAAATCCAAGTAACCCCCATATTAGTTTATTTCCCTAAAATCAATTTAATTTAGAGATTTGTTCTAGTTGGATTTATATATTAATATATTGGCAGCATTTGCAACATTGATTTTTTTATAATATATTAGCATAAATTGGTATCTCAATCATTATTCAATAATATATTCATCGTTAATGAGAGAAGAATGAAGGAAAAATTATTAATTTGGGTAAAATAAATAAATGAAGGCTTATAATTATACAGCTGAGCAAGAGTTTTGGTTAACTTGCTGATCAGACGCTCCGGCCTGGATTTTTGTGATATTTTAATCAAAAAAATTCATGACAAATTATTATCCCAAGCCCGTTTGAGACAAGGCATTTATTAGGATTCATGTCTCGTTTAGTCCCCACCAAATAAAATATGGCCGTTACAGATTAAAAAATAAAAACATGAGTAATTGAATCAATAAAATTACCATGTAAAAAATAATGTCACGCCTAGGAATAGGATGCATGAAACAATTGTACAATGAGCTCGAATTTAAAGATATTAAATACAATTCGAAATGATCATTACATTAAGTCTATGTCTATGTGATCTTACCACGACATTTGCGTATTTATAAGGTACTGAAGAAGAATGTCATACCACGAAATATTATAGAATACCCTAAATAAAAAAAATTCTGCTTACCGTCATTAATTATTAATAATTAATAATTAGGATTTGAATAGCATGAATAAATGTTAGATCTAAATGCATGCATCTCAATACCTAGAGCCACGCTTCTCTATGCTTACAGAGAGCGCGGCACAAACTCGATTTTGACCGGACCCACAAGTTATTTTTTTATTATTTTTCACGACCATAAGTTTTTAATATAAAAGAGGTTTGTTGACATAAATACATAAAAATGTTATGGCGTAGTGGTAATGTATTATTTTCACAACATAAACACTACAACAAATACGGTGTTTACCGTCAACACGTTACTGAGCACAAGAGTTACTCGAAAATATGTGAACACTTTCCAAGCACATTCTGAGGACGCCTCCTAATTTCTGACCACATTTGCGAACACTTACGGAAAAGTCGGAACGTGCACAAACTTGTGGATGTTACCGAACACTTGTCTCGTCAGTAATTTACAAATATTTCTAACACTTCAAATTACCGAGCACTAATATGCTCGGAAGTTAATTTTTTTTAATATTTCATTGTTTATTTTTTGAGCACAACTGTGCTCGGAAGATGTTTTATGTTTTTATAAAAAATTACATTAGTTATTTACCAAGCAAGGGTGGTGCTCGGTAATGTCCAATATTCACTTGCCATGCACATCAGTGCTCGGAAGTTGTTTTATGTTTTTCTAAAAAAATTACATTATTTATTTTCCGAACAAAGCCGTGCTCGGAAGTTGTTTAATGTTTTTTTTTTAAAATTACATTATTTAGTTTTCGAGCACTCTACTCTGTGCTCGGTATAGTTGACGCGGGAAAACTCTCGTGCGCATGAATTGTTACCGAGCACGCGGTGCTCGGTAAAAGTGCACGCTAATTTAGCAGATAAAGTCCATCTAGAAGAAGAACTCTACCATATCTTGGCAACTTTCGTTTTAAATATTCATATCCGACTCTTTTTCGATTAATCTGCTGTTATAGATTGGTGGAGTGAATGCTTGTTCTCTTAAAGTTAGTATATTTTTTATTTGTGATTTTTTTTTGTTCTTAATTAAGTGATTTTTAGAATTAGTCATCATGTGTACCTTAGCAATACATAAATTTTGGATCGGACAATACGTGGAGTTCATCTTTTAATTTTATGAAATTAATCATCTATCTTTTCCTAAAATGCTCTAAAATATAGGATTTGTTTTTAAAAAAATTTGAATTGTGTGAAAATTTAATGTTGCTAGAATAGCCTTATTCAATGTTTGTGAGAAAAAATGTAGAGAATAGATAAGGATAAATAAAAAGTTATTTGAATTATATTTTTTCAAATTCCGGTTGTCAGCAGATTGATGAAATAACACTTGTTAATATCGTCATAAGAGTCCACGTACATAAATAAAAGGTTAGTACGTGTTTAATGTAATTGAATTTCTTACTTTACAATGTTAAGTTTGATTACTTTTGTTTCCTATGTTATTATATTCTTGCAGGAAAAAAATAATAAAAAAGTGGTGCACGCGTAATGTAAGCGTGCGCATATAAGTTTTTGTGATACCTAATGGCCTAAATTAGAATTGATTTTGATATTTTTGTATATTTTAGATATTTAAGTATATTACTGTAAAAAATAATAAATGCGATCAGATTCGTGAATGTGTAACACTTACTTCGTGTAATTAAGGTAGAGTCTTGAGACACAATTGCAGTAGTAATATGGTATATGGGATATACAAGACTTTTGTATTCATAATTTATGCATCTATGCACACATATAATGATGTAATATATGTGACTCAAACATGCATCTTGAAGATGAGGGTACAATTTTTATTCAAATAATATCATAAGCATGCTAAAAATATTCGTGATTTAGTTATGGATTGTTTATCTAGTGAAGCATGTTGTAGTATGTGGACATGTACACTTAGTCCTTCCTACCTATTAGACAGCTACATCTTAACTTAAGACACACTCTTGACATGTTGGATAAAATAAAACCATTTGAATAATGTAATATTAGTAAGGGCAGCTACTTTTATGTTACAATCAATTAATTAAACACCGCCATTAATAAAGTTTTATTCTTTATTGCGTGGAAAATAATCCAATTGCATTATTTAGTCGTATTTTAGAATCTGACAACTGTATTAAGTCGTCGGCGAAGATTCTATTGAATACAAAACTCTCACTCTATTGCCTTGGAATAGTTGGGTCGCATTAAATTTAAGAATTTGACATGCACAAATTTGTATCTGATGATTTAATAAATTTAATATAATTATATTATGATTTTTAGGATCTCTATTTAGCTAGTAAACTATAGTGCCGAAAAATCTTGTATAACTATATATCCATATTCATATTCATATGGTAAGTGATCAATGGTTTCTTGAATTTATTCTTGTGAGTGCCTGCAAGTTTATTGGATCTCATTGTACAAATTAATGTATAGAGGAGAAGATAAATTGTTGTAGGTTAAGGCCCTTTAGTTCGTAAATATAGGAAGCCCAATTGCTTTAAAAGGCCCATGCATTCCAATTGTACATCAACAATTACCCCTTTTTAGAGGGTCTAAACAGTTTCGGTAAATTGGTAATTATCGAACCGAATCGTATATATTTCGGATTCGGATACCCAAATACCGGTTAAATAGATAATGGATCGGGTTTGACCAGTCATTTTTCTTTTTCAAGAATCAACACAATAAGTTTTCAGTATAAGTAAAGTTTGTTCACAAAACTTAAGTTGTTATGTGTTATGTTCATAAAATCATAAGTCATGGGTTCAACATTTATCCATTGTAATTTTATCTTCTTTAATTTCACAATTTATAAATATATTTTCCTAATACTTCTTATTAAAATTAAATAAGATTCTTCTTTTTTCACTATTTATAGATATATAAAATCAAAAAAGACTTTTTTAATAGCAAATAAAATTGTAAAAAGTTCTTCTTAAATTTATAAATTAGATTTTACTTACATATAACTAAGACTTTCTTATAAAATCAAATATTTTTTTGAAAATAAATAATTTTTTTAAGAACAAATAAAACTTTAAGATGTTTTATTCTTAAATGATAATTCGCTTAAATATAAATAACATATTTTATAAAAACAAATAAGAATAAAGTAAACTTTTTACATACAAAAAATTAGTCAACTTTAGTTGACTCAATCACTTTAGACACAAAACACATCATTTCAATTTTATATGTCCAATTTGTGTAGGTCACCGATAGCAAGAATGATAGAGTAATATTTTATTTGGTACGATATATTAAAACTATATATAATTAATATTTGTTATTATTAAGATTTGTATTAAGTATACTGGTTATAATGTGGTATCACATAATTAATATTCAGTTTCGAACTTTTAGTTTAATAAAAAACTACGTATATTATATTCAGATAGATATTAGGATGTCATAGATATATTCTACACTACAACTATTTGTAACAAATAAGCCGCTATTGTTCTAATATCTTCGTGACTACAAAAAATGACTCGTTATTTCAACAAGCTATTATTGTTCTAAATTTCTAATTTCACTTAAAAAAGTAACTCCCAAATGATATAAATAGCCTTACTTCTACAAGAGAGGGGTGGACAGTGGACCGTGCAATCCAGTAGCTCCTTTTAAGCGAGCCTTCTTTCTCTCTCTCTCACTACAAAGATGCTTTACGAAGAAATGTAAATCCACTCCTTCCAAAATCCAAAACCCCACGCGAAGCGATTCTCAAAATTAATAACCAAATATGTCGTCGTCGATTGAAGCCTTCTTCAACTCCTTGGAATCATTGCTGAATGAAGGCATCATCCACATGGATTGCATGCACGCCGCCAATTGCGGCGGCGTTGTTTCCCTTCCCCGGAATTAACGCATTTCGCCACTTGGTGCTTCAGCTCGCCGTCTGCGGCAAGATTAAGGGCTCTTCCTCAAGAATGAGTAACATAATTTTATTTATTTATTTATAGAATCGTCGGTTTTCTCATAAGCATGAGCTTAATGTGATGTTTCAGTTTAGCTGAAGTATTGATGTTTCCGATTCTGCAGTAAGACGTGGATGATGAAGTTTATTGTAGACAGCTTTATAACCAATTTATAAGCTCCAATTCTATCTATACATGGAAGGTTTCTCTATTTTTGTACAAGACTTGATTTGTTCTAATTCCAGTAAGTTTCATTTTGAATTGATTCTCCTTAATCTTGGCTTTGATTGAGATCCTTTTTTCATCAACTAGAAATCAACACAAACTCATAATTTAAATTGCAATTTGCCCATAATAATTTGATGTTTTTTAAAAAAGTATCTTGTAAGTTTTTTTCGTAATAATAGGAATAAAGAAAAGGAAAATGATTTTCCAGAACAATTTCAAACAAGGCCCAAGTTCTTGCTCCGTAAGGTCCAAAATTGCGTACTATTAGGAATCTATTTCGGTTTTGCTCAATTGTAAAAAAAAAAGTCGAAATTTATTTGCATCAGCTATGGATGCAAATCACATAGTAAAGGTATATTTAAAGACACTAACGTAATTGGAATCCCTAATCTTTGACCACATATTCGTGCAGTTCACTAGTATGCCATCTTAGGGGTGAGTGGTTAAAATCGAACCGTTGGTTTTAACTAGAATCGTCGGTTCTGATTTTTGAACCGGAATCGCCAGAAACAGTTAAATCGAAATCGGAAATTCGGTTCTAGGTGTTCGGTTACGGTTCCACAAAAACGGAACTGGAACTGTCGGTTCCGGCGGTTTAACCGTCAGTTTCGGTTTCACGTCGTAGGCGAAAACCGCCGGTTTTTGTTGCAAAACCGGCAGTTTTTTGCCAAAACCGGCGGTTTTTCAGAAAATGTGCGGTGCCGGCGGTTTTCTGATTTTTTTTTTCAAATTTCTAATTCAAATTCAAAATTTTCTCACTCATTTTAATCTATAAATACCCCCTCATTATCCTCATTTCAACTCACTCCTCTTGTAGTAACAAGAATTCTCTCTGCTCTGACTCCAATTTCTCTCATCTCTACCTTCATCATCCTCATTATAGCTCACTCCTCTTGTGTTAACGGGAATTCGCAGTTCTCTACCTGATCGAACACATTCCAAATATTACTGCATTATTAACAACCTTAGTAAGTTAGCAACTGCCCAAAATATCCAATTGGAATATGAGTGACCAAGTGTTTTTAGATAACTAGATGTGTTGTTACATAATTTCTCTTATTCGTTAATCATTAATGTAATTTTATTAATTATTGATCTACTTACACTCGTCTTCGATTTCATATTTTCATCAACTTGAATTAAAAAAACCTGCCAAAATCGGAAACCGGAACAGTCGAAAACTGGCCAGAAACCGGCATTTGGAACAGGAACCGAAACTGACGATTCCGGTTCCAAACCAAAACCGACAACTTCATTAGCGGTTCGGTTACGGTTCTGATGCCCTCAGAACCGGAAGCGGCGGTTCCGAAACCGTGGGCATCCCTATACCACCTCCTAAGAACGTTTGGGTTTTCTCAACCACTCTCGTTTAGGGATGCCCAAAAAAACCGGAACCGGCGGTTGGAACCGGAACCGGAACCGGAACCGCCGGTTTTCGAACCGGAAC
>JAYDZE010003819.1:0-10843 GCA_034509125.1 Monilaria moniliformis
ATACTATTCCAATCCAATTTTGAATTTTTTCACAGATCTGCAACTATGACATAAAATCGTCCCATATCCGCCGGCCAACATCAGGTTAATTTTACTTATTCTTGTCCATTTCAATCCACTCTTTCTACATGTACAAAATATATATTTTCATCATGTCTTTTTTTGGGGGGTTTTGGAACTTCGTGTGCACATGAAGTAATGGATGGAAGGATGCAGTAATGGAAGTAAGGATGCAAGCCATTTATCAAGCTGAAGAATTGTGCCATTCATTGATGTTCTCTTCAATCGACAACTGCATTTGTAATTTTTTCGAATCATTTGTAAAACCAATTGTAATAGATAGGACACAAAGATACTATAACTAAACTATAAAAATAACACAACTAAAAAAATAAAAACAAATAAAAAAGGATAACAAACATACTACAACTAAGCTACTTTTATTAGCGCACTAAACAATTGTTGAAAACAAAAGAACTGAAAACGTATAGAAGAAATTTTCACTATGGGATTGAAAAGAGAAAACACAACAAACATTAATAGTGACCTGTTCACTCGCAGACCAGATGTGAGAATCGGAATTTATAGACGAATGCTTAGGAATTTGGCTCTATATTCGAAATTTGAATTCAAATTTAAATATTAAATAAATTATCTAATGGGATTTTTTAACATGTTTCAGAGCACAAGACTCAAGATCTGTACAATTCAGATCACATGGCTCAAGACATGCTGAAAAAGCAAAAAGTGAATCACTGCTTCTGCACAAAAATAAGGCATTAACCAATGGTCAAAATTTTCCCGCCTAAATGGCATTTTTGTTATTTTTCACAGAACTCGGCCATTATATATGTATAGATGTATTAATAATAAAAATATTTTCCTATTTTATCTACGATTTCAGTGAACAAATGGACAAATTCTGTATTAAAATAAATCCAATTTTGTATTGTTCATATATTATATGATTCAATCACTCGCGGATCAAATTAAATTTCTACGACAGAAGTTACAGCAAAACCACGTCTTCAGAAAATAACATGTTTTCAGGAGTTATATATAAACACCATTATAAAAAAAGAAGAAAAAAAAAGGACCCATAAACATCTAAAATCAACCATGACAGCATATTTTTTACTTTTATAGGGAGAAATTCTTTAGTATCCATATTTTCAAATGTTTGTACATTCAATATACGTTTTGTAAAATTGCTATACATTATATCTATTTTTTAATTTTTAAATAGTACTACTCCCTTCGTTTCATTAAAATAGGTCTTAAGATACTAAAAATGATATTAAAAAACAAGTGATTTGTAATAAAGGAAAAAAATTTGAACCATTCACTTTTTAAAAAGTGTGCATGCTTCATATCCAATTGAAAATATGTTACACATTCATAACCATTTCCCCTTTCCAATATTATTCTATTCAAAGAGTTGATGGTTGATGCTGACACAATTCCGCAAAGTAGAAATGCAAAATTTTATGATCAAATTATGTTTGATGACTGTGTCATAAAAAAACATTTAATGTGAACTTAAATTCATCTACATGTCAATTGTACGCAACATTTCCATCATTTTATCTAACTTTTCGGTCGCATTAACAACTTTCAGGTCGTGTTTACCAATTTTCCGGTTAATCGAAATCTTGTAAATCACGACAGAATTGAAGTAATTTATTATTCTGGGCTTTAGGTCGGCGAATACAACATTCATTTTAAAAATGCTTAATACATCTCTGATTATTATCGCGATTTAAAAAAACTTATTATTATTACACGAAAAGTTGATTTTATCGACGTGAATATTGATTATGGTAGTTTTACTATCAAATAGTTAATTGTCGACGTAAATGTTAATTTATATTTCCACCATTTTCGCATTCTCCTTCGCCGCCGCCAGATAAAGCGCCGACGAGTCATTCGAATTTAGCGATTGGGAAGGATTTGGGGTTCGAGGGAGAGAGAGGCTGAAATAGGGATTGAAGAGGATCTGGAGTTAGGGGGAGTGAGACAGGCAGGAAATAGGGTTTTGGATGTGATGAGAGTAATTTAGATTGGGATTTAGCGAGGGACAAATAAAGTGTAGCGAGGGATTGTGTCCCTCGGTATTATCGGCGGACAGATATCCGCTGGTAAAATTAAATTATTTATTTATTTATATATGAAATTAATTTTACTAGCGGACAAATATATATATGAAATTAATTTTACCAGCGGATATTTGTCCGCTAGTAATACTGGCGAACAGATATCCGCTGGTAAAACCGACGGTGATGTTGGCGCATGTACGTGGCACCAAAATCCGTTGGAAATTGGACGGTAAACCGCCGATAAATTTTACAACGGACATTCCGCCGGTAATTAGGGGGGAAGCGTTTTCGCCGATAAAATCCGCCGGTAAAATGCGTATTTTTTGTAGTGA
Organism: Monilaria moniliformis; assembly: GCA_034509125.1. Lineage (NCBI taxonomy): Eukaryota > Viridiplantae > Streptophyta > Magnoliopsida > Caryophyllales > Aizoaceae > Monilaria > Monilaria moniliformis. Next base: position 2,429 of record JAYDZE010003819.1, read on the forward strand.
TAGTATTTTAATGAATTTATATTTACGCTTAAATAGTATCTCAATTATTTGAAAATGTTTATATTTGGGCTAGAATTAGGAATGTATTGTTATAGATGGCGTAGTAGAAAAACATCATTGTTAAATTAATATGGAGGACATTGGGATAGTTGTTCACACATTGGCGGGGTAAGATATTTTCCTACATCCGAATAGACAATATAATTACAATTGCTTGTGTCGTGGACCAGCAGGTTGATATCCTCCTGGACCATTCAATTCGTAAACGAATCATAGGATCCAGGAAGAGCATGGTCAAGCCTCGTGATATTTTGAGAATATATTGCCCATTGTTGCTACAAGTTCCTCTCTTTAGATAATAAAATTATAAATCACTTAATATATACAAATGTACCTTTTCTTGTGAACAAACAGAATAATTAAAATTATCTGTCCAAAAACGTTGGAAAAGATCATATACTTGCTCTACCATTTCGGTGTCGTACTCGGGCAAGGAAGCATGAAGCGGCTCCTGTTGAGAAGAAAATCTGAACTACTTTCAAACTTGTAAATAAAAGGTCGAGCTGGAATAGCATACCGTTTTTCTTCTTGATGTGAAAATGGCACGGGCAAGTTCTCGCCGACTGTCAGGCCCCATCACAATACATACAAACAGAATCGCACACTCAATCATCACAATTCTTACAAATCTCACAAATCCGTTCTAAAAGTACCAATGACATCAAAATACACACAATCCCGGTTGGAAGTTGGTGATTCATGGCGCGAATACCCATATTCCGGTCGAGTCTGCGTTTTCTCGACCAAAATCTGGATATTCATGTCCAGAGTCACCAACTTTCGACCGGAATCACCAAGTTATCTACTGAAATCGTGATGATTGAAGAGGACGACTAACCACTTCTACTTACCCATATTTTTGGCGGTGTGAGAGAGATGGACTATGATTCCATTTAGGAGAGTTTTGGTTAGGAGATTTCTGAATAGGAGAATTCAAACTGACAGAATTCCAGGTGGGCGTGTACTAGGGTGACAGAATTCCAGTTTGAGCGTGGGGTTCGGGAGCATTCCGGTTTACGTGGGTTTAGAGTAATTTTGGAAAGAACAGAAATATGAGGTGGGACCGATTCTTTATTTTTAACATTTATGGTCTCGCTAACTACGTCCACAACATTTACTCAATTTTCTAGAAAAGTAACAACTACGTTACCTAGTTTCGAGTTCCAAAATCTGATAAGTGTTCCCCACTTTTCACTATATATATACGCGCACACATTTTGTTGCAAATGCATATAGAATGTAGATAAATGCAAATATTTTATACATTAATGTATCACATACTATATTTATTTACTACGATAAAAGTATGTAATTTTATAAATCCTGATTACATCTATAACATCCTCACTTGTTTTAGTTTACTAATTTAATATATATTATATATAAGTTTTATGCAACTCGATAAAAAATAATATTTTTTATGTAAAATTCTTCAAAAGTTATGATCAGATTTATTCATTCTCTACACATATAATTAATTCAATCCAATACCGTCGCTATTAATATATCATAATTTCGTGAGAAAGAGCAGGCAATAACATGTTTTGTCATTTCTTTCTAATATCAAGTAGAACATATATACCGCGCATATACAATTTTCAAGAGTCGACACTTCACTTAATTAAGCGAACTAATAATTCTTGAGTAAATTATTAATTCATGCACATTTCAACTGACAAGGTAGCCAAATTAGAATGAGTCTCTTGCTAGCCCATTTGTAGGACCCAAACAAGATCCTCTCTCAAAGGCGAAATTTGTGTGTGTCTTGGCGTGGTGGACCAATCATGAAGGCTTGAATAATGTGGAAGTTAAGTTGTTGACCTATTAATCAATAATTCATATTAATAAATAAAGTTCTTATTTCTACTTAGTCATGATCGTTTGTGATGCAGAATAAAGTAATTAAAATAATTCAATATACTCTCTCTGATAATGTAGACGAATACCATATGTTATAATATTATTTAACCGTATTCCATTAGATTATAAAATTTGGAAAATTTATAATTGTTGTACTTGGATGAAAATGAACTGACCGATGTCACCGATAATTTGACCCATTTCTTCAATTAATCACCAGCTTGCAGTGCAAAATTCTTGAGAACGCAAACTCCTGGGTGTACTAGGTAGGGTAGATGTGATTAAACAAAGATAAGATTGTAATTTGGATGGTGTGTCTTCGTTTGGCTAGATAGAAAAATGTTATTGTGTGTTTGGTCGTCATTTAAAAGAATAGGTCACCCAACTTTATAAAACAATTAACAATTCAAATTTACGGACTTACCTTAATTGGAATTGGGAAATTAAAAAAAAAAAGATTTACCAGTAGATGTGAATTTGGTCACAACCCGCCGCCACCCATTTTCCACCACCCACTGCCGCCCATCATCGTCCATCCCCCAACTACCCACTGCCGCCCTTTTCACCCATCGTCGCAATCGAGAAGGAAACACAAAAATCAAACAAATCGAGACAAATTTAAAATTGAATTCAAAAATCACCTGAGCTTCAATCATCACAGCCATGGCGGACAGAACTCGAACCATTGCAACCAAAATGAGACACAATCTAGAAGGAAACACAGAACCTAGGAATCAACCAAAAGAGCACACATGTAGAGATCCATAACTTGAAAACCTAACCACCAAAATCAGACGACGGTGGCTTAGATCTACGACGTTTCGAACCCAGAGAGGGAGTCGTCGCCATGGCTGCAAACCAAGTTGCAAATAAATTGCCTTCTTGGTTTGCCCAGCCAAGCTACGACAACCCTCCATCTCCAAGCAACTTAATCGAATCATTCAATTTCGCACAAAATCACCACTGTTATCTCCGGCGAGATGACCATACCACACAACAAATCGAAACTCAATGGCTAAAGAGAACCCACTGCGGTCATGGAGTCGCGGCGGCCATGAAGTCACGGCGGTCCGCCGCACACAACCACTACCGCCACAAACAACCACTGGCGAAATGGGAGAGAGAGAGAGAGATAGCTTTTGGGGAAGCCGTAGTCGGGGTGTTAGCGTAAAAGGACCACACAATTTGGGTCAATCTCCCAGAGAACATACTCAATCGCACCAAAGTAGTGCGATTCACTATCTTGAAAATTGAGTTTTTTTGCGGGCCTTAGTCGGGCCGATTGTTTATCTCGGACTGCTGGGCTTACTCATCTGGATAATCAAGCAACAGATAAGCCACGATATTTACCCTATCATGAGCAAACACGGCCTAAATATTTTTCATATCCTTTTCTTAGAGAGAAAAAAAAAGAATCAGACTATCAAATGCAAAAAAGCAAAAGAGTTTAGTTGATGAATATTAGATGTAAATAAAATAGAAGGGCTGTGTTTGACAACCCCATTTTTCTCTTTATAATCTTCATATTTAAACAAAATATACAAATAATTTGAATTCTTATGGGAAATTAAAAATACAAATATCATTCAAATAATCATTATGCTTGGTATGATGGATTGACGGATAGAATGAAATTATGATGCCTACCTGTATTCCATTATCTTGTTTGGTAATGACTTTTTCTTAAAAATTACCATTCTATTTGGAATCAGTGCTCCCACTAAATTAGACATAGTCATTTTTTTCTCAAACTATGAAAATAGTCATTTTATTTTTTTCTCCATATCATTTGCACTACCATTTCATTCCATGGTCCCAGACACTAAAATTTCCGTTCTGAAATTGTCTCAAATAAAATTCCAATACTTGATAGTATCTGACCTTTCTTTAATGAAACAAACTCGGCCCGCAAATAGGCCGTCAACTGGATCACCCATAAATCTTTTCTTTAAGGGCCCATAAAAAAGTCTTGCAGCAACTTTACATGTAGACCCATTTATACATAAAAACAAACTCCACTTTCGTCCTAGTTTAATTATTTTGGACTTTCCAACTTGAGAGACATACTACGAGTGAGCTTAGTCAGAAATTTGCAATCGAAAATTTTTATGCTAGACAAAATTAACAAATTTGCAAAATCCATATTCCTAATATTTTTAAAATTAATGTATACTTTGTTATTTTGGAATATCCTATGAAATAGTACATTCTTCTTAATTTCTTTTTGACACCTTTCTTTTACACGTTTCTCATTTTATTCACTTATTTACAAAAAACCAAACATGACCACTATTATTTACATTAACTAACATAAACAACAACAAAGTGAGACTCTTCTCCACTTACAAACACATTAGCTATTTTTTATAAAAACTCGAGTCACACCAAGGTATGCATTATTTTCTGGGACGAAGTAAGTATTATTTAAAATAAATTGTAATTAAGAATAATTATAATAAGCAAACATTGGGATTATAAATTACTATTAATCTTTATTTAATACTTATAGTTTGATCAAACTACTTATTTTTTTGGACAAAGTGCGTATTATTTAAAATCAATTGTCCGAGGCTGAAAATTTCGGGCTTGAAGTATTTGGGCTAAAAGTGATTATCAATACTGATAGGTTGATCAGACTATTTACCCTGGAAACTAAATATAATTGGGCTTGCAGATATATATAAGTATAAAATGTTGAATGATTTTATACACAGTGACACTTTTGCTCTTTACAGTCCGTTATTTTAAAAATATATTAATATATATACTATAAAGCCTCCAAATTCATATTAAAAGTAACTTCAACATATAGCTCCCCAAAAACTGAAGAGGGAAAAAAAACATTTCAGAGTTGATGCCAATTTCAAATTTAACCCAAATATATTTCCTCTCAATCACGGTCAGTTACTATATTGAACGCCTCCATTTATTTAATTTCCCAACCGATTACGATAATCCATTATCTAGGATTAATTCTGAATTTTAATTCCCTTAATTGAGTTCTCTAATCAAATCAACCAAAACTAAAATTCAAAATATTAACTGATCGATCTTATTTTGTCGGGTTTGTCAGATTCGGGTATGGACTAGGAATTTAAAAGATTGCACGAGGGATTTTTATGTGGTTCGATCGTTAATGAGATCTACGTCCACGGCTCAAAGCGTATGACTAATGTATTCTCTGCGTATTACAAAGATAGGGTGTCTAATCCCTTTTTCGTCTAGTACTATCCCTATTTATAGTGTTACATAGGCTTTTGCCCGAATTAATGAGCCATTATAGCGACTCGGCGGTTACAGAGATCGTGGGGGCGGTTTCCGGGATCGTGGCTAGCAGTTAGGGAGTAGTGGAGGTGGTGGGCGGTTGTAGCCGAGCTTCTACCTTCCTTAATGCCGAGCTGCATGTCTCTGGTCCGAGCTTCCTTATGGCCGAGCTCCTTTATGGCCGAGCTGTTGGCCTCTAGTCCGAACTCCCTTGTGGCTGAGCTACTCACTTCTGGGCTGGGCTGGACTTCTGGTGGGCCGAACTTGTCGTCTTTGGGCTGAACTTCTGGTGGGCCGGCCTGCATATCCTATCAGTCGGTAAGTTACCGAGCACATACCGAGCACCTCGTCTAGAGTATACCGAGCAGCCGCATATGCTTGGTAAAATACGATGAGATACAGACGAGTAGGTATATGACTTTACTGAGCACCGCCATAGTCGATAACGTACGACGACTCATCGGATATTTCTGAGCACTAGGGTAATCGGAAGCATTGAAACGTGTAACGAGCACTTAGGTGCTCAGAAATTTACCGAGCACAACCGTGCTTGGTAAATCACCCGGCCGGGTGCGTCTATGCACACAAGTACACCTGCCCAGGTGTAGCTCTCTGGATTGGTCGTACAATTTTTTATCCTGCCCGGCCGGTTGCTCTTAGGTGTATATGACCACCCGAACGGGTGGAGCTCTCTGGATAGCATTTCCATACCACCCGGCCAGGTGACATTTTTCACCGGAGGTACCCGGCCGTGTCTTGTGTTTACGGAGCACCTGGTGCTCGGTAGTGTTTAGTTTTTGTCTTTCTGTGCTCGGTAACATTTTTTTTTAGATTTTTGTTTTTGACTTATATTGTAATAAATTTATAAAACATAATAAAATACTCATTTATCATAAAATTGACTAATAATTAAAATTAGTTAAAACATATATTTTATTTACAATCATAATAATTTGAATCATAATCTATTTTTTGCCTATTTGTTGGAAGAATTGGGTCATCTGCTGCATCTGCTTCGCCATCTGTGCGTTGCCTATCTCCAATTCTTCCATCCTCTTCTTGAGGGCCTCGTTTTCGGACTCAAATTCCGTGCGGACTACCTTAACCCCTCGCTCGACTACCTCATCGTACTTTGCAGGGTCGACTTCGGGATAATGACCATCGGATGCAGACGAGCCTGTAACATGTGGTTAAAAGAGGCTTGTCACTTGTCCTGCTCCAGGAATTATTTTTCTCTTCTTCACCTTCCTGGCCACCTTGAGGAAAATGGCATCAAGGTCGGGTTTTGCTTCTCATTCAGCCCGTCTTTCGTCAGCCACTCGCATAACTTGTTCTTTTTGGGAATAAAATATCACATTAATATTTAATAAAATGATTAATCAATTTTAATTGAATATCAATATTTACCTAAATTTCCAATGCTTGTTGGGAGCACATCAATCCTTGAGAATCGACATTTTTCGTAAATTTGTGCGTTTTTTGAAATACCTCCCAAAATGAAGGGCGCTTCCCGGCATTATCCTTTGCCTGAAACAAAATTAAAAATAAAAACCATTACATGCATTGAATAATTGAATAAATGAAAAAATAAACAAAATAAATTAGAAATTAAAAACGTGTTACCATTTTTTCCGTCGTCTCGATAAACGAAATCGACCCGCCACTGTGTGTGGCGGGGGCCTTCTCATGTCCTTGTTTCCGGTTGGACGAACACCTCGTGGAAGCTTCAATAACTTCCGGCTTCTTCCAACCGGTTGTGTAGATCTCCCACATCTCGTCTGTGAAGTGGAGGGGTTTTTTCATCTTCTTCTTCATTTGATTGATGTAATCCTCGTATCTAATTCGAAATTTCTTAAGCCACGGTGATCTAACTGTGGCTTCAGGAAAACCATCGAAGTTAGTTTTTTTCTGCAAAAAAAATAGGAAAAAAATTAATTAATAATATAAATTTAAAGAAAATTAAAATTACAATTACCTTAAACTCCACCCAATAAATTTCCAAGTATTCGTTGGAAAGAGTCTTGAGGCGATATACGGTCGGGTCCACGCCTATTTTGAAAGAATCGTAGCATAAATCGGCCACGACTCTAGAAGGATACAACTTGCACGTCAATATATAGTTAGTACATTATTAAAAATAATAACAAAATGTAAATCAACATTAAAAAAAACTTACAAGCCATTCCTAATCTGTATGTATTTTCGGCCTTGTTCATCCTCAAGTGGCTGAGGCGGCTCGGGTGTATCGGACTCGGGGGTACCGGACTCAGGCTCTGTGGACGTTCCCAGCACGTGATCGACTGAGAGGGATACATCTTCCTCCGTGGACGACGGGGTATCACGTAGCCCCGAACGTCCTAAGGATGATCCTTTTACCATCTCTATCAAAACAATACATTACAACCAATTCAATCCAATTCAATTTCAATCAATTAACTAAATCAATTCAATGTCAATCAATTAACTAAATTCATACTTAACAAAATCAATACTAAATCTCAATGTCGATCAATATTTTCAATTTATACTTAATTGATACTAACTAAATCAATACTAACTCAATACTAAATCTAATAAATCAATATTAAATCTATACTAGCATAATTATACTTAATTAAATTCATACTCAAATAAACATAATAATTTCAATCCTAATTCATTCTAAATACTTAAATTCAATCCTAATTCATTGTAACTTAACAATCCTAATTCATCCTAAATCCATACCTAACAAAATGTATACTAAATGTCAAAACGAATCAATATATTGAATTCATACTCAATTCATATTAACTAAATCAACACTAAATCAATACTAAATCCAATAAATCAATCCTAAATCTATACTAGCATAATTATACTTAATTAAATTAATACTCAAATAAACATAATAATTTCAAAATCAACAACCAAATACTTAAATTCAATCCTAATTTATTGTAACTTATCAATCTAATTCATCCTAAATCCATACTTACCAAAATGTATACTAAATGTCAAACAAATCAATATATTGAATTCATACTCAATTCATATTAGCTAAATCAATACTAAATCCAATAAATCAATCTTAAATCTATACTAGCATAATAATTGCATAAGCAACAACCAATTAATTCATACTAAATCCAATTCAATCATAATTCATTCTAAATTATCAATCCTAATTCATCCTAAATCCATACTTAACAAAATGTATACTAAATGTCAAAACGAATCAATATATTGAAT
>JAYDZE010003830.1:0-10842 GCA_034509125.1 Monilaria moniliformis
TATGCACATATTGTGGAACTGGTTGTTCTCCACGCACTGTTGGAACATAAGGTTTTGATACACCAAATACCTCATCGTCAGAAGAATCTTCCACTGATTTTGAACTAAAGTGTTCTGATTTCTCAGAATTTTCTGCCCACCAAGGAGAGTGAAGATTTGAGCCACCCGAATCTATACTGTCACTGTCATCATCATGATCCTCCAAAACATATGTGTTGTCTTCACCTAAATTGTAGCTTAAATTTATTCTTCCAACATCTAATTGATGCATAATCCAAAATCCTCTTGCTCTGTGTTAATCACATGCTCATATGGAAAATTTGGATGTTCGTCTCTCCTATACGTCTCAACTTCATAAGTAGTGCTTGACTTGAATTATTGTTGTGTAACCATTGTATAATCAATAATATGTTCAATTTGAACTGTCTATATAGCCTCACTTGACATATATTGCATGGATCATTTATCCAGTGGCGTGTCTATATAGGTTAATGCATTTCCCAAAACTACAATATGTTTTCATATTTCTTCAATTTTGTACTGATTCATCTCTAGACAAATTGTGAATACTAATCCATCAAATGAAACACTCTCATTCAATATAATATATCCTCTTGAACATGGTGGATTATAAGCAATACCAACACTAGAAATCTGGAGTATTTTACCACCCCAATATAAGTTCACGAACAACGACATACAAATCCATAATTATCAAAAAAATCTAAATTATCAAATTTCCTAACACATTACTAAACCCTAGATTTATGAAAAAAAGTCTATAATTTGCATCACCACAATATATATCATTCGAACATGTCCTAAACACTACATTTATCACAAAAATATAATGTTAGTTAAAATTACTCAACAAAATTTCTAAATCTTAGTTTCATCAAAAATTGCCTAACACAAACGAATTCAAAATAATAATGATATAACAATTATTACAATGTAAATAACTTGTAAAAACACATACAAAAGTACTATACAAATCATACCTTATTTAAATTACACGCGAAAATGAAAGCAAACCACAACTCTATGTCCTTGCTTTTAGTTAGCTCTCGGAAGCAAATGGTGATGCATAAACTTTTTGCCACAAATAAGGGGGACTGAAGACGCATAACGCAAACACGTCTCACAGAGAGACGCATTACGGTAACACGTCTCATTAAGAGATGCATTTGCTTAATGCGTATTCATTTAGATGCATAACATAGATGCGTTTTATGTCCTAGATGTGAGAGGCTCATGTGTCTTCACTTAAATGAAGACGCGAGACGCTAATGCGTCTTCCTCCTTTCCGATTTTTTTAAAAAAAAATCCCATTTTGGGAACCTTCTTATTGAATTCTCCAAAATTGAGAAATTTGCCTGTGTATAGGAAACAGTGAATGACTGCATGATAACCGTAAGTTGCCCAACTTAGGCAGCTACCCTCTGTTTAGTTTAAGTTCTGAATGTATATAAGATACTTTTGTGCGAAAACGACAACTGGGTTTGGACTTTTTGATCATCGAGACGTTTATTGAGATATTAAAATACTATTTATAAGAACGCAACACAAGAGAAGACTTGTACAGTTATGGATTAGATTCAACGGCTGCGATGCAGTGTAACAAGGACATCATTCGCCTGCAAGTTGTGGTGTTTTCTTAACTTACAAATATTCTGATTCAACCACTGACTAATTCGTTACAAATCACATATGACATGAATTAATGTTTTGTTAATAAAAAGGAAATACTAGTTGTTTCAAGTGCCAAAAATCATTCATCAAATGTGTTACAGGTACCAAGCAATGATTTATGCCTCCCATTTATCTGTATATATGCATAGGGAGAGGAGGGATTGAAGAGAAGCAACAAAAAGTATATATATAAAAAAAAATGATTGCAAAAAATTCATCACACCAAATTCTGCTAGCCTTAGCCAAAATCCCTAAAACGCCTCTTGATTCTCCATCCCCTCAGATTCTTGGATTTGAGGCTGAGAAGCATCCACTTTCTGATCATCTAAGGAGGAGCTCTCCAAAATGCAGTCATCGTAGATATGTCGGGTTTTGGGGTTGGGGCCGTGCTTGATGACGCACGTGTAATCCTCCGACATCTCCATCTCCTTGAGCGACAGCTGCCGTGCTAAATCCTTTCCTCCGCCACCGCCGCCGAAGGGGCTCGACACCTGCAAGCTCCGCGTCTTGATCCCAAAATCGGCCGGCGACTTCGGCGATGGATCCTCCGCCGAGCTGATAATCTCAGGAATCTGGACCTTCAGCTTCGACCCCAACAGCGCTAGCCGATTTATCGGCTTCGAGAATCTGCAATCGCCGCTCCGGTCGTCGGCGATCGAGTCGATTAGGGCGAGCCCGATCGATTTGTTGGCCGCGGCGCACGGAGGCGGCGGAGGTTTATCGCAGCTGAATGGGTTTAGAAAATTTGGGGAGTTTTTGGAGTCGAGAACTGAGGTGGGGCTCATGGTTTCTACGTCAAATACGGATTTTGAGAGGAACCCATTGAAGAATCTTGGGGAATTCAAGAAAGATGAGATGGGCGAGCACGAATTCTTGGTGGGAGAGAGGTATGATGGAGTTTGATCCGACATTAGGGCTTGTTTGCTTGTTACTGCTCTAGATCTATTCCTCAGCATTTCTCTGAAATTAAATATCTGCCTTCTAAAATTGAGCTGCATTTGTCACAGAAAAAGTGTCTTAGCTCGCATGAATTGCAACATCCTAGAGAGAGGAGAGAGGAGAGAGGAGAGAGAGAGAGAGAGAGCAAACCTGGTTTTGTGTCCATGAACAGCTGCTGCAAATCCGAGGAGAAAGAAGACAACAACTTTTCCAAACCTGAAAAGAATAGGAAAAAACAAAACAAAAAAGTAGTCGAAAGCTACAACTTATGAAAAATTATAAAGAAGTGGGAAGGAATAAAGTGGGAATAGAGCGTGAATAACAATGCCAAATCTCATTAGCTTCCATTTTTAAACGCTGACACACAAAAAGGGCCCAATCTTTCTTCTTATTATAATCTACTGACACTTTTCATTATAATCTACTCAAGCATTCAGAATTAAGATTGCGGCACAGCTCTGCGTTAATGATCAAGTTGGGGAGAGAGAGAGAGAGTGAGAGAGAGAGCTAGTATTGGTTCTTTTTCAAGAGGATGATTGATTGCATTTGAGAAGAGGATAAGAAGAAAATAAATACAAAGAAAGAAAAATGCCAGCAAGAAGGGGCCCCACATGATTTCTATCTGAATTTCTTTTGCTAATTAAATATTTTGGGAGTTTAGGATTCAATTGTTTTTGCAATAATGCATTGTGTAATTTAATATGCAAATAGTGATCTGAATAGTCTGTATAAATAATTGGGAGTCGTATTCATATTGTAGGCATCCGGATTAAGTGTGAATTACGATTTTGCAAGTGACTTTTTCTCATGAACATTCCTCAATAGAATAAGAAAATAAATCATGCATGTATCTGTTTTTCAACAATCATTCTACATTTTTAATTTAGTGTGTTGCTTTATTTTCTCTTTCGTGGCGTGTTAATATAGTATACTATATATTTATATATATTTCATGTACATTCTCCATTCCCAAAAATTATATCACGTTATCTTATTAATTATCCATAAAAATTATATCAATACATTTTATTTGTAAAAAAAAATCACACTTTACTATATAATAAAATTCATGATAAAAAATTTTACTTACAAAAAATACATTTACCAACATTCACATTTTTATAAAGGGAAGAAGTATCAAATGGCGAATCAACATCGGATTGAATTGATGAATGTGAAAATTTGAGAACAAGATAATTCGTCTTGAATTATTTAGAAAGTCGCATCATATAATAGATGGAGATTAAAAAAATAAATTTCGTAATAAAAAAGAATAATTATTTGTTTATGTAGTAATTGTGAAAGCTATTTTGTCGTGGATTGTGTTTTGTCGCTATTATTCAGCGCCACACTAATGCACATAATTAATGATGCAATTGCTCTGTCTCTCTCTCTCCTGTTTCTCTCTCTAGGAAAGTGGAAAGTAAGGCGGTTAAATCCAATCAATAGATTTTTAATAATTAAAGGTCAGTTTTAATATATATCTAAATGTGGGTCCATTATAGTTTTATTTGTAACTATTAATTAGATACATCTAACTCATATTGCTGCATGATGTATCAAGATCATAATTTTTTTTTCATGTTCACTGCTCTGACTCTCTCTCTCTCCACACATATACACCAGTTCTTTTCATTTTTGGTTTCTTGGTTCTATTTTCTTATTTTTAGTGCCTTTAGTTGTCCATGATCCAATCCTAAATTCTTAATTATAATTTTATTTTTTAACTGTCATGCTAGGATTTCAATACCAAACAACTAGAGCTGATTAATTTTGACACATCACGAACACGCGTGAAATTAATGGATTAGTGTAAACTCTTATTGGGTTCGTATCCTTATTAAGGATACGATAATTTCGGATCGGATTTAATTTGGGTTCAGGTCGGATTCAGATAAGCCATTAATAATTAATATTATTTATTTATTTATTTATTTATTTATTTATTTATTTTCATTAGGGTTAAATTTTTAATTTTTACTACTTTAGTTAAGGTTAGGTTGTGGCGTTATCTTGTGATTGTAGTGTCGTGTCGTTATGGTGTTGTTATCGTGTCATTATCGTCTCGTTATTGTGTTGCTATCATTTCGCTAATAGGTTCGTGTCGTATGCGGGTTTAAATGTAGCAGGTCGGGTTCGTGTTCGGGTTGAGGATTTTCTTAACAAGTCGTGTTCGGGTTTGACCTTATCGGGTTGGGTGTTTATCAGGTTGACCCGATAACGACCTAACTCGCATGATTTGTCAGCCCTACCAACAACCCAGTCACAAAATTTCAGTCATAACTTCATTTTTTTAATTCATCATTTTTTATTATTCTCCAATTTGATATATTTATTTAAATTACGATATTTGTAAAATGAAAATAAATTATTAAAATTTCAAAAATTACCTCATTAATTTTTTAAAATTACATAGTTAAAACACCAAAAATTACATAACTAAAATACCAAAAATTACATAATTTAAAATCCTAAAATTACTTAATTAAAAATAAAAAAAATTAAAATTAAATAATTTAAAATCCTACAATCATAGTTTGTGTGCAAGGAGCTGGACTATGGCTTCATGTTGTTGCCTTCTGACTTCAGTCATCGCCACATATGCTTTTACGTATTGTTTGATCAACAATGCGCCATAAATCTTATTATTGTTTCGAACAATGCATCATCGACGTAGCCGGAGCCCTCCACTTCGCCTTCCTCTTTGTCGTTTTGTGACCAATGGGACGACTCTCCAACGTCGACTCAAAATGCAAATTCCCTTACTTTCGTTTGACCCGTAAGCGAAAAAATTTGTAATTTTTCGGTGCCACAGTCTAAGTCGACAGATTGTTTGTATCCCAACCTTTTTGCTGACAAAACTGTATGAAACTGTATTGTATATTTGGGTTGTGATTGAAATTGGAGGAGTTGGAATTATTTTAATTAGTTTGTGTGAAGAGTTGGAATTATTTTATATTAAAACCCTAAATGGTCAGTGTGACCAGTCAAAAAAGTAAACTAATTATTATTTAATATTAAAATCTATTTTATCGGATTTTTTCTAAAAAACGTTTGCGGCCGCCGCAACTCCCCACACCATAGATGTCCGGTTTTCCCGCACCGCGCCGCGCCGCGCCCATCCCGCAGCATCCCCCACCCATCCTCCCCCCTGCAACGCGGCACCCCCGCCGCTACCGCGAAAACGACTGCGTTGCTAATGCCTTACAATTTTCATTCTCTCGAGAAATCGATATTTCTGGGAATCGATATTACTAGTGAAATACCATGAAACCAAAAGAATATATTGGTAATCGTATTCAACTTTAAAGTAGAAAATAAAAAAAGATGGAGAATCTCTATCAAACGATGAATTGCAACTTAGTTGGTAAGATGCTTTATCTCCAACCAATAGATCGGAGGTTCGACTCACCATGAAGGTAAATGAAGAATCATTATTGAACCTTTTAATAAAAAAAATAAAAAATAAAAGAAGAATCTCTATAATCCAACTTAATTACAGAATAGTTAATAAATTCAAAACTTGATTTTTGGACTTAATACTAACAATAATCTATCGGTGTTTAATTTCGTATCTTAATATAAAGATTAAGCAATTATATAGTAAATTTGTTTGGTTCAAATTGTTATGATTTAACCTAATTTGGCTTCAATACACTAAAAATTTGTAATTTTAATAGTGGAAAATCAAGTGTTAAATAAAAATCTGATAAAGTTAATTACTTTTGAAAATTAACATCCAAAAGTATTACTCTCTCGCTTTACCATTGTACTTGATGTTGGAAAGAAAAATAAAATATGGGCCAGAAATCAAGGAAAATCAATCAACATACATCTTTCTGGAATTAGAGGCACTTAATCTTTGTACAATGCATAAATAATCTCTTTCCTTCTTTAGAGATAGTTGTGGCCTTTAAAAGGCAATGTAAATAATAGAATGAATCAATCAAAAAGAAACCATTGATCCAATACTCTTGTGTACTCCATGGCTTCTATCCTATACTCCAAAAAATCTCTATACCATTTAACATAGTATTATAGCAGCCTACGATTCCGATACGCAAACCCAAAAACTCAGAAATGATTTCATCATCGTCGATCAAAGCAATAAAATCCTATATCCTTGAAACAAATAAAAAAACATGTTAGATGACACCCAAAACTTGCAGAATGCAAGTTTCATGAGAAATTGAGATAACGTCATGTTGGGGTTCAAACTCGACGGAAACAATTATCCATTATGGTCAAGACTCATGAGAGCGATTGGAAGCCGGGGAAAGACTAGCCATATCACAGGTAGCCCAGCCCATCCCACAACTGATGATTCAGCCTTCCTCAAATCGGAGGAATCCGACCTTATAGTGTTTTCCTGGATAATTGAAAACATGAAAAATAAGTTAGTGCCCAACTTTGTTCAATTAGTGCCCAACTTTGTTCAACATTCAACATCAAAGGCTGTGTGGGACAATCTTGCAACAACATATGGAACTGGAGCCAATCCATTCCAGGGTTATGATCTAGAAGTAAGAGCAAATAAAGTTAGTCAAAGCTAGTAGACAACCGAGCAGTATTAGGCAGAATTACAAAATCTCTGTATAAACAGAGATCGACGACAACTTAATCCCCTCTTATGTTGTGAGAAGGGGATAAACCAGTACATGAAACTCACAGAAGAACGAAGATTATGCCGATTTCTGTCTGGATTGGACGATAGCTACGGCGGTATCCATCGCGATATTATGAAGGAGTCGCCCATTCTCTCAACCGAGTCCGCATATGCCAAGGTAAAGAGGGAGGCCGCCCGATTCCATATTTTGAAATCGGCAACCAACCCCACCACCGGCGACTCGAATTCATCATTGGGAAGAGGTATAGGGCTTGGGTTCGACATATGCAACCATGGACAGAGATAACAGTTTGACCGACAACAATCGTTGAACAGAACAACAATGGACTACCGCAAAATAAGGGAAATCCACTGTGCTCTTGTCATCCATCTTTGCACAACAAAGTGGACAAATCAAAGATACGGTGTTCCCACTGTGGTATGCATAAGTATTCGAAGGAAACCTGTATTCATTTAATTGGTTTTCCGGCAAATTTCCGGCAATACTCACTGACTGTAAAGCTTCCAAATAAACTTAAAAATATTGTCGATCCAAATGATAAGGTAGCTTAAGGGTAAATAATAATAAAAAAAAAAACATAAATTTAACTGATTTGGTTGCAGACATTCCAGTTGATCCCAATAGTATTTAGTGCATTGTTGAGGAGATTTTGTCATGCAAGTTGGCCCTGTCAACCTTACAATAAAAAAATATTTTAACAATCGTTACAAGGTATGATGCATAAAGTATTAAGAAGTAGTAATCAACTTGCATGGCTGCACTTGAAGTAAGGTCGGCATACATATGAGGATATAGGAACTCAGGTATCGCGTTAGGAATTCTTTCTAGGCTCAAAATTTCCCAGTATAAACATGTAAACATTTTTCTACAATATAAATAATTTGTAAAAAAAACCTGCAAAACACACTATAAAACATACCCTGATCCGAATTTTTATTGGAATATGATGAAGACTTTTTTTTTGTTTGTGTTTGGTTCCTCTCGGATGGCAAGGCAGTATTCTGTCCATTTTTTTTAAAATCCAAGTAGAAGACGCAGACGCGACTTATAATTGCGTTTTTCCATTTGTGGAATCTCTAAAAAGATTCCCAACCTTATTGTTAATATTTACTATTTTAATAAAAAAAATCCCAGCACTTCTGAGATCTTCTTGTTAACGATTTCACATTTCTCGTCCAAGATTTTTGTCAACTGTTTAATCAGACGGTCTTGAATAATTATACGAAGCAGCTACAATCAACTTTGCTTATATCTTTCAGCATCTTCAAAAGCGGACGAATCCCATTTATTTCCACTAAAAAATGTTTTATTCCTTGCGCCTCCGCGCTTGGGCACGGCGGCGGCAGCGGTGACGGGTATGCAGCAGTCGGCGGAAACTTGAGATTTGTGGTTTTGTAACCGGAGTAATTTAGGAGGGCGAAAACCTAAATAAAATCGGCGGCGGTGGTGGAGAGACCATTGGTTTTCTGGTGGGCTGGAAACCACCTTCAAATTGAAAACCAAACATTTCTATATTGCTGGTTTTGAATTTTGACATACTAAATAAGTTTGATTAATTCGATCATATTAGCTTATGAGTAAATTCAACATCCAAGATTATTAATATTAATATTTGTTACTATTGTCATAATAATTGAAGTTCCGAATAAATTAAATGTTAATTATATAAATATGTGAGGTAGATTTGATGCCGATAAATATAAAGGGATTTAACCAGTAATATAAAGGTCAAAAAAAGGGCACCACCCGATAACAATTATTAATGCTAGGCGTGGCGTGCCCTATCATAAATTTATTGATATGACAGCAAAAAATTATTGTAGAATGGGAGGGAAGTAGAGGTCCAATCATGTTCTTGTATTTGAAAATAAATTAAAACTAGTTGCAAGAATTATGAGAATAAAAAATACTACTATGAGTTTAATTACATTCGAACATTAACCAATGAAAAATCAGGCTTCAAATAGAATTTTCATAATTTCCTGTCACGATCCCAAGCCTAGAGAGAGCGAAATTTATGGCCCACTTCATTTCTAGGCCCATTTTAACTGCAAAAGCGACTTTGCTCTGTTTTATGGTAGCGTAGTGGGGTTTTGTATTGATGTTTCTTTTTTCTTTCGATTAAAAAGATGATTAATAATGATTTCTCATTTATTTTTTTATAGTGACTCGAATTCTCAATTTATTATTGGCTGAAGGGAAAACATCTTACAAACTAAACTATGCTTATCATCGTATTGATGTTAATGATATGGTATTAAAAAGTTCATTTCTTGTGTGTCAATATCAATATATAAGGGTAGATTAATCAAAGTAAATAGTGCATATTTATATATGAAATTATATATTTTTTAAGTAATGCATTTTATATATCACAACAAGAAATTTGTTTTATCATTTATGACAACTTTAGAAAGATTAACAATCTAGATTAATTTGTAGTTCCCACATGAGAAAAAGGTTTTTATTTGATCTCCTCTCTATATATACAAATCATGCAACTTCAAAAGCAAATCTGAGCCATCTGCCTGCAATCATTCCTCCTTAATTGTCTAGAAAAAATAATGCATATATTGAAAGAAGGTTGTGTATTTCTTTATAAAGAAAAAAAAAAAAAGAAGCTCTTACTTATATGGTTTATGATAAACGATTTGGCATCTCCCAAATCCGTGGGAACTAGCTAGGGTTTATTCTATCAAATGGACCTAAGCTTACTAAATTAGATTTGCCTAAATTGATGTTCAAATCATCTAGAATGATCGATGTGAAATAACATAAATTATATTTCTTAAGAAACACATTACATAATTATAAATTCAAATATTATATTTTTTTTTTCTTCCTGTTACTAAATACATACTTGTAATATTGTAAAAGATTATGGATTTTAATTTTAGTATTTTTAAAATTGAATTTAGTTAAATGATAAAGTGCAACAAGATACTTATCTTCAAACTAATATTGTAGTTCAAATCACTTCGGATGCGCTCGTGTGTGGATGTGTGTGAATTATAACTAAAAAAATAATAGAAAATTGATAAAATCTTATATGTTACTTGCTATCAATCATAAACTCTTTTCGTCTTTCGATACATGTAACGTATCAATATCTCATTACTTGTATTATATGTAGAGTGATGATGTAACAAAATTTCTTCACATGATCACATATATGAGATATAATCATATATTAGTATTACATGTGTATTATGGTGGATGATAATATATGACCCGATTTTATCGCAAATTATTTGGCTATGTAAAAAATATATAAATAATCTAAAATATGTTAGACTTTTATAGGGGTTATGTACGATCTCATTTATTAAAGTGTATCTAATTCGTACAGTGAAAACCAACTAAAATATATACTATACTGCTATCAATTATTTTTTGTGGTACCAGAATAAATTCTGATGATGCAAAACTTGACATCTTTGTTCATAATCAGATCACTAGACCACACGATCTTAGAAAAGTGGTCCACCATTTACGGTAAAGTGACTTTTAAATAATAATAATAATAATAATAATAATAATAATAATAATAATAATAATAATAATAATAATAATAATAATAATA
>JAYDZE010003841.1:0-10842 GCA_034509125.1 Monilaria moniliformis
TCTACATTTTTCCTTCTCTTTGCCACTTCTATTGCATACCTTCACATCGACCTTTCAATACGGAAAAAATGTTGAACAATGTAAGAACATTTGGAAGGTACGGTTTCTGATCTCATAGCAATAATCTAGTTCTCTAAACTATTACCGCATTAAACATGAGCTGTTGCATATGTAAAGCCTCAAATGTAGCAGCATCTCTTGTGATTAGGTGAATGCATACTGAAAAGCTGGAACGTGTGTAGATGACAACGAAGCTCAAGGATATAGGACAAACTTCCTTCGCGGATTTAGCCAAAATGTAGCGCGACTACAAACTTTACATCATAGTGAGACATTGCATCTGTTCTTCACATTGACTTTGTATCTCTAGATTAGATAAACTGGGCGAATTGTTTGCCTACATTCTGACTAGCGAAATTTTTTTGGCCTTGAATTCGAAATGAGATTGTTTTGTGATGTGTTGTTGCGCTCTTAAGCTTGCATTCGAGTGAAATGTACTTGACAAAAATAGGTAGATATGATATCGTGAGCCAAATTGAATTAGTTAATTTTGTCCCTAATAAGGGGTGAAGAAAACCCTAGAACCCTTTGGGTTTCGAATTTTTTTAATCGGGCTAAATTGATTTGATTATTTTTTTATTATTTCAATTTGGGTTTTGCACAGTCAAATAGACAATTTGCATGTTGTTCCTTCTCATACTAAAAGAAACTATCTGATATCTTTTTTTATAATATTATAACACACCACACATATAGCTTGTACAGTCACTAATTTAGGAATGTAACTAACTAATAACACGTATTTCTTAGAAGTTGCAATCTGCCCTATCCAAATTCTAATATGGACACATCATACGCCTTCTCCAAAAAAAATGTTGGATTGTTACGTATACTCCAAAATGTCCGTACTTAGCTATTAAAATTGGCCATCGTCATCTAAAAAGATGATCAACAAAAAGTTATTAAAAATGTAACTAACAAAATCAATATAAATTTAGTGGTGTCTAAGTAATTTCACAAAAATCGCCAAAATGAGTTCCTAAAAAACTTGAAATGCAATAGACATTAGACAATGTCGCACGACCATTAATCTTACAATTCATGTTTCCTTTTTTTGTATGGCAACCCAATCATTCCTGAACACACAAAAAGACAGAAGGGGAAAGAAAATTGTGCGGTAGAAACAAAGGGCATAATCGTAAATTCACAAAACAATGTAAACTTCCTATAAATACAAACGACAGAAGAAAAGAAATAAAACCGAAAACAATAACTGACAAAAAGAAAAAAAGAAAAAAAGAAAAAAAAAAAGTTGGGAAAATTCTGAGTAGTGTAGAAAATTGAAAGAAATTGTTGGGAGTTTGAAAGCTTGGATTCTCTGCATCCCATAATATAAGATTGTGGGATCAGAGGATCAGCCCTCCAAAAATTATATATTTTCTTTTGTCGGAAAATAAATCTGCATGTTTAATGTGCAGAAGAGCAATCTTGAAGCGTAGTTGAAATAAAGGGGGTTTTGATTTTTACAAAATTTCAGAACGATAGAAAAAAGAGAGACTGCATTTTTGTTTTGTTTTGCTTTTCTTTTCTTTTCCGGGGAAAATATTGGTTTTTTAGTAGTGAAAAATGACAGGAAGCGAAGGGAAAATGCGGGGATGGCTCTATTTGATTCGTTACAATAGATTTGGGCTTCAATATTCACGTAAGAGATACTTCATTCTTGAAGATAACTGCCTCAAAAGGTTCAAATCGGAGCCCACTTCTTCTGCTGAGGTGCTCTCTCTCTCTCTCTCTCTCTCCCCCATGCATCATGCATGTCTGTTTATCTGATTTCTGTGTCATTCAAATCATATTCTCCTTATCTTGTAGGGGTGAATTCATCTCTGTCTCTCTCTCCTTTTTCTTATATATCTCATGCATGTGTGTAAATGTGGTTTTTGTGTCATTCAAATGATGTTTTACTTTTGTTATAGAGATGAATTCATCTCTCTCTCTCTCTCTCTCTCTCTCTCTCTCGTATGCATGTATGTATAAGTGGAGGGCAGGGGGGCTTCAGCCCCCACCAAGCATTTTTTTATTATTATGGTGTGTGCGTTTTCACTTTAATTAGGAATGAAATCTAATAATGCAGCGTGCTTCATTTCATGGGATCGGAAGTCATTTTTACGTAAGAACTTAAACAAACTAATACAGAAATAAGCCATAGATTATTATTTCTAAATTTGTAGCATTTTACCTTTAGGAATTGCAGTTTTTTGCTCTTCTGAATGATTTTCTTCCTGCTTAATTTTCCCCTTTTCCTTTCATTTTTATCATTTCCACATACATTTTTCTCTCCATTCTGAATTCTGAAAATTTGATCCAACTCCTGGTTTCAAATTTATGTGCTTGATCAATAAATAGCAATATAATCCTCAATAACCATATATTTCAGAAACAATACAATTTCTGTAAAATAAGGATGAATATTGCTAGTTTTGCTAATTTCTTCATTTGACTAATTGTGATTCTAAACTTCTTTTTTTCCTCTAATATTGATGAATTTTCTCTCTCAGGAGCCTATTAGAAGTGCAATAATAGACTCTTGCATTCGTGTTGTCGACAATGGAAGAGAGAGCCACCGTAGAAAAGTATAACTCACCATACATATTGATTTTTTTTATTTTTTTTTCTTAATCTAAACTCTGTTTATGCTCATATGATCTCTTTTTTTCTTGTGAATTACAGTTATTTTTCATTTTTACACTTTACAACACATCTAACCATAGAGACAGGCTGAAGGTAAAAAAATCCTTCCATTTCTCTTAACTTTTTCATGAAATTTTGATAGTTCATATTTATCAATAGTGTTTCTTGAATTCTTGCAGCTGGGAGTGACCAGCTCAGAAGAAGCTGCTCGTTGGGTCCGCGCCTTGCAGGACGCCGCACTCAACCCGGGAAAAGATTTGGAGTCGAGCTCTGATGAAAGAAAATGGCAGCCTTTCACGTAAGCATGTTCTTCGTTTTTTGTGTCCAAATATTGATCAAATCTGTGGAAATGTATTAAGGTCTATGTTTCTGTCTTTATAGATCAAATAGCAACTCTGTCAAATCCCTATATTTTTTCTTCTAAGCCTGATTCTGTTTTTTCTTCCTCGTGTTTCATTCATTTTTTCACGTTGAAAAGCATGAGCGTTTCAAAGAGAATGGAAAATAAAAACTCCATCGACTGGACTGCAACTTCTATGCAAGTGAACACAAAGACATCTGATGTTGTAGCGCCCGCGTCTTGGAAGATATTTGGCTGCCAAAATGGTACTAAAATATTTAGATTTTGAGTAATTTTCTTCTTCTGGAAAGTCACAATTTTATGCATATTTTCTCCGTTGCCTCTTCAGGACTGCGTCTCTTCAAAGAAGCTAAAGAGACAGATCCAACTGGGAAGGTAGATTCTCTTCCAAGTTTTAACCTCACTTTTAGCTAATATTTTGCAAATTAGAGCTTGCTATGATGAAAATTATAAAAAAAAAAATGTTGTTTTTAGGAATGGGATGAGCATCCGGCTATTATGGCAGTTGCTGTCATTGATGGAACTCCAGAAGCTGTTTTCCGCACACTCATGTCCATCGGTACCTCCAGAAACGAGTAAGACTGCTCGACTCATGGAAATCTAACATTGATCATGCTCTTCATTTTTTAGACAATTTACAGAGGACTTTTTTATGATTAGGAAGTGGGATTTCTGTTTTTTGAGATTTATGTACTAAAAAATTCATTGCTAAAATGAAAATTTGTACACAGTATGCATATAGTCATTCCTCATCATAGATTAGTTTCTTGAAATATGATTTAGTGTCCAAAAATTCACATTTTTTTGTTGTGTTTTTGGAGATTCTCTTGCTGATGTAGTGGTGTTTTTCAGGTGGGATTTCTCCTTCTCCCGGGGCACCGTAGTCGAGCATCTAGATGGGCACACGGACATTGTTCACCTTCAACTCAACAACCACTGGCTACCATGGTTAGAACTGTGTCTTAACTCATCAAAATCAATCTTCTGCACACCATGTTAGTTTAGTGTTGCTGATCGCCTTTTTCTGCAGGGCAATGAAACGAAGAGACTTGTTGCTTCGTCGTTATTGGAGAAGAGAAGATGATGGCACATATGGTACATTCTCAACTTCTCAACTAAAACAAAACAAAAATCAATCCAAAATCTTATGCACATTGTTCTTGCTTCCTCCGTTTCAGTTATCCTCTACCACTCCGTCTTCCACAGAAAGTGCCCCCCTCAAGATGGATACGTCCGCGCCTGCCTTAAAAGTAAACACCACATTTTTCAAAAGAAAAAAATCAGTTAAAAGTTAGTTAAGTTAGTTACGGAATTTGGGAAAGTGAAACTAATGTGTTGTTTTCTTGCTGTCAAAAACGAGCAGGCGGTGGCTACGTGATCTCTCCAAGCCCTCAGGGCAAGGAATGCATCATCAAACACATGCTCGCCATCGACTGGAAGTGCTGGAAGTCGTACATCCAGAAGGGGGCCGCCCGGACCATCACCACCCGTATGCTTGAGAAAGTTGCTGGTGCGTTTGCTTGTTTTATATAATTGCACTCTATTATTTCTTTGGCCTCATTTCTGAGCCGGGGCACCCGTCTCTGTTGTAGCCCTGAGGGAGCTGTTCAGAGCAAAGGGAGGGAATGGGAGCCACGAGTACATATCAGGAGAGCTAAGCGAAAAGGATGAGATGAAGACAGAAGCTAGCTTTGATAGGTCAAATAGTGTGACAGATGACGAGTCTTCAAGGCAGCCGGCCTCATCCTCCACCACTCTCATGGCCCTCAGTGACGCGGTTGATGAGTTCTTCGACGTCCCTGAGCCCTCAGACGACGAGGGGCTCGAGAGTGGCTGGGCTGAGAGCCCGGATATGTGCTTTGTGGTATGCCCTAATCTTGTTTTCAACAAAACAACACCAATCTTCAAGATAATTGTGCAAAATACCAATTTTTTTCTTGTGATTTTCGTGTTCAAAATGGGGCGAGCAGGAGCAGCCTCAGACAAAAGTTTCGTCTGCGACCAACTTCATGAAGAAACTGCAGAATCTTGCAGGTAAGTAATGTGCAGAAATATCTCAAAATGAGTACTAAACAGCAAATTTATATGAAATTTTATTATATGTTTTGTAGTCCAAAAGAAGGGGTACATGGAGCTGCCCGAGCTGTCTCTGGAGGAAAGTGCGTCGCACTACTATGGCTCGACACTTCCAAAGGATGCTAGCTTCACCATGCCTTGTAGCTGGGCGGCTGCAGACCCCTCCTCATTCTTAATCCGTGGAGATAACTATTTAACAGACAACAAAAAGGTTTGCACTTTCACTTGCTATAAATGGAAGGTTTTATTGAATAAAAACTACCTAATTCTGTTTTCTTGATCAATGGTTGCAATGACTGATCCACTGTCCCCATTTTAACACAAAATCGAGCTTCTGGGCTCTTATAAAGATGCTTTCTTGAAGCTGCCATCATCAATTTTTTCTGATCTCTCTCCCTCTTTCTCTTAGAACAAGGCAAAGAGCACCTTGATGCAATTGGTAGCTGCAGATTGGCTAAGATCAGAAAAGCGTGAAGATGATCTATCGGGCAGACCTGGAAGCATTGTTCAGGTCAGATTCATTACCCAAATAAAAAGAAAAAACATAACTAACATCCTTGATGTATGATACTAAAAGTAACTATAGTAGCATTTTTTGAGCCTTCTATAGATTTGTGCATCAAAAAAACTATACACAATTTTCTCATCAGACGATCTGATACAAGTTTTGGTTATGCAGAAATACGGGGCATGTGGTGGGTCTGAGTTCTTCTTTGTCATCAACATACAGGTGCCTAAACTTGCTTATCTGTCTCTGATGATCCAACGTTTCCATCTTTTACTGCGTGTTGTTTATCATTTTCTTTCGTCTCAAAAACCAGATCCCGGGCCCAACAATGTACAGTTTATCCCTTTACTACATGCTAAAGACTCCCTTGGAGGAGACACCTCTCTTGGAGAAATTTGTCAATGGAGATGACACTTTTAGGAACTCGAGATTCAAGCTCATCCCCTACATCTCTCAGGTCTCGCGTCTACTCCATTTTTTCCCCGATTATTTTTCCAAGAAAATTATTATCGGACACTCAAACACTAGATGTGATCACCACAGGGCTCTTGGATAGTGAAGCAGAGTGTTGGCAAGAAATCTTGCTTGTTAGGCCAAGCTCTCGAGGTCAACTACTTCCGCGGAAATAACTACTTGGAGGTAACTAAAATGATGCGCGAAATCTTAACTAACTTTTTGGAATACTTGAGCATCTTAACTAACTTTTCATATTACTAGTAGAGCATCTTAACTAACTTTATCTTTCAGATTACTTGGGAATCTTAACTAACTTAACTAGCTTTTCAGATTGATAGAGCATCTTAACTAACTTAACTAACTTTTTTTTCAGCTTGACATTGATGTTGGCTCATCAACTGTGGCAAGGGGTGTGGTCAACCTCGTCCTCGGCTACCTAAACAATCTTGTAATAGAAATGGCATTCTTGATACAGGTAAGTGAGACAAACTTGATGAATTATGCAACTTTCGTTTCACAACCTTTTCAAGAAAACTTTCAATTACATGATTTTTTGTAGGGAAACACTGCTGAAGAGCTGCCGGAGTCCCTGCTGGGGACGTGCCGCCTCAACCACTTGGACGCGGGCAAGTCCATCGCCACTGACACCATCAGATAGAGAGGAAGGGAGAGAGATCACTAGAGTAAATGGCTGAAGTTTGACATTGCTCAAGTTATAGTCTTTCTTGGTGTATTTTTCCACCATCAAAGTTTTGCAAGAGGTGTTGAGTGATAATTCTCTCTCACACACACACATAGTTGTGGTTGTTCTTCGAGATGGAGAATAGAAGAGGTCTTTTCTAACTTTTGAAATCAATGATTTTTTCATGTAATCTCCCTTTGTAACATTATTTTTGTTTTTTGTTTTTCTGTCCATCTCAAACAGTATGCAATGTGTATATACTGTATGTATATGTGACACTCAGTTTTTAATAAAGAAATTAAATTTATTTTAGAGTTGTTCAATTTTTATTTTTTATTGTTTCGATGATGATTGATTATTAACAGTGTACATTACATATATTGGGCTTGAACTAAGTTTTATTTTTTCTTATCAAAAAAAGATGGTCAATAATTGTTCCTCATTTACTCCGGTAGTAACTCAAACTCTCGACCTATTAATTAGAGAAGAAGCATCTTACAAACTAAGTTGTACTTCATACTTGAACTAGGTTTGGAGTTACCCTTTTTAAGTATTACCGTTTTAAATAAGGGCCCGTTTGGATAGCAGAAAATTTGATTTGAGAAAATAATTTATTTGCTTATTTTAAAATTTATTTTATTTTGGCAACCTTGCTAGATTCTTTCTTTCTTCCCTCTTTTTTCTTCTCATTTATGTAAATGTATTATTGAATGGACCTAATTTTTGGGCTGATGGTGCATAGTCTTTATTTAATAAACAATTTGGCCCAAGACTTGAGAACTGAGCCCAAATAGTTCTTTATATTTTTAGATGATTGCCGAAAGTTTCATCTAAATTATTTATTGAAATTTGTCACATAAAAACATATATTTATTGAAAAAATAAAAAGAAGAACCATGAAATGAGGCACGTGCCACGTGGGGGCCTGAAACAGGTTAACCAACGTGAGGACAGCGTCGGCTATATAAAAATCTAAAGGTCGTTGAGGCAAGAGACATATATGGGCATCTAAATTCAACGGTTTTAGTTTTGTAAGCCTATACGAGTAGACTAGATACAGTAGGGGCATAATCGGAAATCCGGTCAACTTGTTGGTTTCCCATCATCCCATGCATTGATTCAAATGAACCGAAATTGATGTACAAGATTAGATGTTCATGTATCATTTTTGGTTGTTCAATTATTTTTAAGTTAATTTAGAAGAAATATTTTAATACAGTTTGGAAAAAAAAATTATGTTCCACGATCGAGAACCCGAAATTAAAAATGTCGAATTAATTCATCAGACTCTTGCTTGAGGTATACAATAAATTAGGTAGAAGTGGCGGATCTAAAACTGGAAAACGAAATGGTGAAATTAGTTGCGTTAAACTAAATTTTTTAGTCATCTTCTTCTTCGAAACGGGGGTTAAGAGAGGGAGCGACCATGGCGGTTTTCCGATCGGAGATAAGGGGAAATTGTCCGTCGACTCTCCCTGCATCCGCCACTGGGTAGAACAACGAGAATTCGGTGTGAGGTGGTAAAACAATCTTTCTCATTTATGGTATATTCACTTGATAAATCGGAGAGTAGATTTATCTCTCCGATGTTTGATTCTGAATCGCGGAACAAAATCAAGATTTTCTGGAATATTCAAAAAAAATTAAATGATAAATAAAAGAATTGTTTTAAAATTCGAAACATAAATTTATACTTAATTTTATCTTATGTAACGGTTTGTAAATCATGCATGTAAGTAATTGTGAATGTTTGATTTTATGAATGCATATATAAATCGTGTATTTCAATGAACATGTTATCCATTTAAGTTCGATTATTTCTGAGATATTGTCACTTTTTATTTTCTTTGAAGCAATATAATTTTTTCCTTTCAAAAGAAAATTCCAATTCATATTGTGCCATATTTTTTAAAAGGAAAACAAAAATAAATGCGTACCACATTTTTTTAATGTAATTAGATACGTTTTTTTCTATAAATAGATGTTTTGGAAATATGCTAAAAGATATTCATTTTATTTTTTTATTTTGCTAGAATTTCATTTTCGATGTTTGAAAGAAGCTTTTGTTTTTATATTGGCTTTTATATACACTAATTTAATATATATTTCGGCTATTTTTCTCACAAATTACAAACTGTGTGTGATCTTTAATTCCAATCAATTTGTTAATTATGTAAAAAAGCAGGTTTGAATTAATTATATTAATAAAGCACAATCAATATCTAATCCACCTTATTAATTATTAATTATTAGCTCCTATAAATTAGATTTCATATTTATCTAACAAAAAATTGGCTTACACATTATTTTTATGACATTAGAAATTTGACTAAAATTACAACTAATAGCCTAATAAACAAAAAATCATTCCGAAATTTACAAACTTAAAAGAATTGACTAAAATAGAAAATTACTCCAAAATACTTATCTTTTATTAATCCTTCAAAAAGAATTTGTTCATTGATTGCACGTTCAGCTTTGGACCGACAGATTCAGTCCATAGACGACTATGATAATTTATATTTAAATATTTTATCCTTTAAAATAAATTATAACTTTATTTATCCAATTTTATTGCTACTATTTAATTTTTGTTCGAGAAAATTATTTAAATAAAAAAAAGATGGAAAAGCTAAACCAGAAAACATATCGTTTTCAATCTGTCTAGAGCTAGGTGGTTGCCACTTTATGAAATGTAATTTATTATTTTCCACGTCACCATCACCTTACTATATATTTATGGAATTACTCGACCATATTATTAGAAAATTGAGACCAAAATAAATTATATAATACCGCACGACATAATCACATATTCACATGTTCTCATTAATTTTCCTTTTAACTTCTTAGAACTTTTGTAATCCTTACAAACTTTTTTTTTTCCTTTTTTGAGTTGTTGCAACTTTCACTTTATTAAATAATTATTGGTGAAAACTTCAAATTCATAATCTTTTAATCACCCTTATTTTCACCGGGACGTAGATAGAAGTAAGGATGGGCTTAAGTTTCTACTGAGCTAAAAAAATTAATTTACATAATATTATCGAATTTTTGGTATTTTATTTGAATCGTTGTGCAAAAGCCTCTATCATCGCAACAAAATATAAGAAAATCCCACAAAATTTCGAACTTGAAATTTAGAATATACATAGCCCCTACAAAAATATATTTATGTGTCCTTACTTATGAACCAAAAATCACATAAATAATTGCATATATACATAAAAATGTGTATTGAAGGAACACACATATATTGGTGTATTTATCATTTTGCCTAGTT
Source organism: Monilaria moniliformis (assembly GCA_034509125.1). Classification (NCBI taxonomy): domain Eukaryota; kingdom Viridiplantae; phylum Streptophyta; class Magnoliopsida; order Caryophyllales; family Aizoaceae; genus Monilaria; species Monilaria moniliformis. Next base: position 10,055 of record JAYDZE010003841.1, read on the forward strand.
AAACTTGGCCTTTTCAAGAAACATAGACAAGGGAGGGAATAAAGGTGCAAGTGTTGTATAGAATATATATAATTGGTGAAATTGTACTTTATATTGGTAAAAATGAAATAAACAACTTCAAGAAATTTTAGAATCAAAATTTAAAATATGTTGTACGAATTGCTTTATTTTTTCGTACTAGCAAACTATATACATGACTCAAGTTTGCTAAGCATCATAGTCATATAGAAACTTGAATTAGGTCAATCGTCAAAAAATCCACGAAATTAATTTGCTCTATTTTGCAAGTTTAATACAAGTCATATCAAAATTGAAATCTAGGTCAAAAATTCGTGCATCGTCGTAAAAGTGAAAATTAGTGAAAATTGAACCCGAGACCCCGACAATTGAATGAACCACTGGGAACATGATATATATAGAAAATCAGTCTTGATGATAAATATTAAAATATATTACTATTACTATTAGATACTTTTTATTTTTTGTGAAACTAAATAGAGAGGAATCAAAGAGAGTATAAGCATAAATAATAAATTAATGTAAAATTCTAGCTTTTTCTTATTACTAATGCTTCGAAAGATATATTAAAATAAAAAAGATGGCATAACACTAAGTTGTAAAAGTAGATAGGAGCCTACATGTCAACAATTACATCATTGAAAATTTATTTGTACCTAAAAATATTTTTAAAAAGTTACTTGATCCTTAAAGAAAATATTGAAAAATGCATATAACCATTTCCCAATCTTTTGGAGGAGTTCATTACCCACACCCAACCCCACCCACCC
>JAYDZE010003852.1:0-10841 GCA_034509125.1 Monilaria moniliformis
ATAAGAAGAAAAGAATGCTTGGAACTGGAAGCTTGGGACCGAGCCTCGTGAGTGGTACTTCTTCGACACAGAGTACATGAACTACTGCTCGTCAAATTCCAGCCGAGTGGCAAACTCAGCTGTGCGAACAAACTCAGTTGCAGATGCAGATGCAGAGTGAGTTGCAGGATGAGCGCGAAAGAAGAATGAAGTTGGAAGAAGATATGAGGATGATGCAACAGATGGTCCAGCAGCTCATGGCTCAGCAGCAGTCCACCCAGTCGAGTTACACTCCCGCCGCTCGTGATGATTCTACAGAAATTTGATCGTAAACTATGTTTGAATACTTCATGTGACTATTGGAATTACAACTGAGAACAATATAAAACTTGAGACTTTTAAAACAAATTATGTGTTAGTTTATATTTATTAATTATCAAATTGTTTTAGCAGTTTATTACTTTGTTGTCTTGCTTTATTTGTTGAAAACAGGTGTCGTGTCGTGACTAGAAAAAGAAAAAAAACAGAAGCAGCTATAACCAAAACAGAGAAATACCGACGGACGGAAACAGAAAATGTGCGTGATAGGACTACCGACTGAAAAAGACTGTCGCTAACACCGACGGATTACGTCCCTCGTTGATGCCGACGGACACTATCCGTCGGTAATAGCGATGGAAATGGTCCGTCCTTAAAATGGGTTCCCAATTCCGGTCGTTGTCGTTGGCAACAAATATTCACCGGCGGACTTTGTCTGTCGGCATTTCATCAGTAAATTTTTACCGATGGAACGTCCGTCGGTAAAGTTTTTAGCGACACGTGTATTTGTGACGCGCTGTCTCCGTCGGTAATCCGTCGTGAAAAGATTTACCGACGGATTTGCGGTAGTTACCCATGGAAATTTCTGTCGGTAAAACGCACGTTTCCTGTAGTGTATATAACAAACCTAAGTTAAACTATGATTTAATTTTAAATTAAATTCGTCTATGATTTAATTTTAAACTAAATGATTACTATTTATTATTTTAATAATCACAATTTAGTGTGCATAATTAAAATTATAAAACACAATAAGATAACAGTTTCAAATCCCAAAACATAAGTTTTATATTTTGGGCCAAGGGTGTAAATGAGTTGAGCAGAGCCGAACATCCACAGGTTCGTTTGAGCTCAAGGTTTGACATGTCCGCAAATATATATGTTTGAAGTCAAGCTCGGTTCGAGGCTCGGGAGCTCATTAACTAAACAATCGAGTTTCGAACGGACTTTTGTGGAGTTGAACTTTGAATAGCTCACGAAATGCTTGGTTTATTCACAGCCTTAGGTTTGGAGTAATGGTAACCGTATAAAAAGGGAGGTTAAATGACAGAACAAACACAAAGGAAACAACAAAATCACCTAATTTTCTTTATTAGCATATGAATCCCAAGAATGAGATAACAATCTGTTACGTAAATCTTCAAAAGAGGGGACTCTGCAACATCATGTTTCTCCCATCTCTCACACTCCAATTCTGCCTTAATCAAGATTTCAGAAGCTTCTGCTACCAGCAACTTGTTTCAACATTTTGGCAAGATCATACGTCTTGAACTCTTTGCCATAACATAAGCTAAGATCGAGGGGTGTATTCACATCCTGCAGTCGAACATCAGATCAATCTTGGAGTCAAACAACACCAAATGATAGAATTTACTAACATTCTTAACCTAAATCACTGTTGATCTAAAGCTTCTTACAAAGAGAGATCCCCAACATTACCTTGTTTCTCCTGGTCATGTCAGCGCCATTAACTAACAAGATCTTTGCTATGTATCTGTTTCTCGTCTGCATTGCCACATGCAACGGTGTCCATCCTTCCTGCAAATCAAAACAAATTTCATCTATCATATATGATATATCCATCAAAAGGTAAAAGCAGGGAGGGGCTCACGTTATCAGCAACGTTCACATCAACCTTGTACTTCATCAACAATTTCACAGTTTGCATCGCCCCTACTTGAACAGCATAATAGAGGGGAGTAACACCGTCCTGTACAAGATCCAAAATGCCCAATAATCCTTGAAACCATCCAAGAATGACATATTATCATATATAACCCGACACAGTCGTATACCTGATCTTGTGCTTCAGGGTTCGCTCCTTTCCTCAAGATATGACTAATGACGGCTTCTCTCTTCCCAATAACTGCTAGATGCAGCGCAGTCGACCCACCCTGTCCAACCAAGTTCGTTTCAAACAAATGGTCCATGGTGCAAAAATTGCACGAACCAAGCAAGAAGTGGTATGGAAACACCCGTACCTTATTAACTAGCTCGATATCATATCCTTTCTCGAGCAGACCATTCATAAATTTTATCTGTCCGGCTAGGGCAAAGGTATGGAAAGGCTTCCATTTCTCATGTACCAACACAACATGATCAAGAACTACTTTTGAGCCAATATTGAAAAGAAATCAATTTAACCATTCTCATAAATCAATTTAACCATTCTCATCTAACATGAATGCAAAGAAATCATAGTTATGTAGCAACTCAATCAACCGTTGACAATATCTCTAGGTTAGGAGCTTTGTTCTATTCCAAAATTACTATTTCATCAGGCCTCAACACGTGCTCAACATCTGCATTTCACAAAAAGCAAGCATTCGAGTTCTTTTCCTCATTTGTAACAAACATTAGTAGAAAAACAATAAGTAATGCGGTACTCCGAATCACAGACCTCTAACAAGATTTTCGTCGTACTATTTCATAGACTAGGCTTCAACATTGCTAACAACAACCTTATCATTCCCATTGTCCTCCCAATCACCTCATCTGCTTCCTCGTCTTCTTCGTAATCATCCTCAAACTCACTGTCATCACTCCCATCATCGGGGTCTGTTAGCGCAGCTGACCGAACATAAGAATGCAACATGATCGAAGATTTGAGCTCACGTAATCAATTTGCTCCTGCTTCCGAAGTGTTAGTCAAGAAATGTTCCACGTCATCTGATGGGGGTCAAGTCTCGCGGATTGATCCTAGCTGGAACGAAGTCATAGTTTGTGGTTGACCGAAGACAACTCATGTGCTGCAAGCTGGAATGTCTCGGCTTTAGTTGCTTTGTGTCTCAGCTTTGCTTTCAGTTATCTTAGTTTGTTGGCTAGTGCTTGCTTTTGTCAGTGTCATTAGGGTTTGTATTGATAACTTTTGTTTTCTTCTCTAGGTTGCCATGCTATATATGGCTCGTTATGTAAGGTTGTAGCAAGCAAGAAAAATCAATGAAACAGTGCTTTTACACAAATGTGCATTTCTTGTCTGAGCTCTCGTTCATCATGTCTTTCAGCTTGGTTTCAGATACCTTTCATGGTATCAGAGCCATGAACTAGCCGTTGTTTCTCTTTGATTCTCTTCTCTTATTCCCTTCCTTTCTCTAAATGGCTGAGAGCGACAACTCCAGCACAATACCCCACATATCAGCTCCTTCATTGAATGGAGCAGTACCTACTCTCCCTCAAAATCATCCCATTTCCTTTAAGCTCTCAGATGGAAACTACTTGATCTGGAAACAACAGATTCTTGCAACTGTAAGGGGCTATGGCCTTGAGGGATACCTTACTAGAGAGCAACATATTCCACCACAGTTTGTCACAGTGGATGGATCTGATTAAGTGAGGAGCAATCCTGACTTCTCGAGCTGGCATCGCCAAGATCAACTTCTATCGGCATGGATCCAGTCATCTTTGTCTGAAAGCACCATGTGCTTGTTGTTGGCCTCTGCACAACCAGGGAGATCTGGAAAACCCTTGAAACCAGCTTTGCAAGCCAATTGAAAGCCAAGATTATGCAGTATAAACTGCAGCTTCAAACCCTAAAAAAGGATGCTCTCACCATGAGAGATTACCTGAGTAAGATCAAAACTTGTTGTGACCTTCTAGGCTCAGCAGGATGTAGAGTGCTCGAAGAAGATCAGATCCTACATATTCTACCTGGTTTGGGAGCTGAGTATGATCCAGTAATGGTCACCATTACTTCGAAAGCTGACTCTTGGTCTGTGCAGGATGTTGGAGCCCTTTTGCTCAGCTTTGAGTACAGACTCGAGTCTACAAAGCATTCCTCTATTAACATAGATGGATCTCAGCCCTCGGCCAACTTCACTTATACTTCAGGTCAAAGAAAAGATGGTTCCTCCCAGGGAAATAAAGGGGAAGGATACAACAACTATGGAAGAACAGAAGGAGGGAGAGGCAACGGCTATCGTGGTGGAAGAGGAGGAAAGCCTAAAAACACTGGAAATAGACCAACCTGCCAAGTGTGTCTCAAGCAAGGACACACAGCTGACAAGGCATAGGTTTGAACAGAACTTCACACCACAGAATCCTCAGCCACGCTCATCTCAACACACCTACAACTATCAACAACCTGCCGTTCAACAAAGTCCATGAGCCAACTTGACGCAGACTAGAGGAAATCATGGCTATCATTCTGCCTCATCTCATCACTCCCCTTCCGAGTACAACTTGGAAGGAACCTCCTCCACTTCATGGTATCCAGATTCAGGAGCCACCAATCACATCTCCAATTATCTTTCCAACCTCAGCATTAATTCTGAGTATCATGGAGGTAAGCGCGTACAGCTAGGAAATAAGTCTGAAATTGATATTGCTCATGTTGGGTATTCTCATTTTAAATCTGGACCTACCTCTAACTCAAGGACTCTACTCCTCAATAATCTTCTTCATGTACCTCAAATTTCTAAGAATCTTCTAAGTGTGTCACAATTTGCTAGAGATAACCAAGTTTTCTTTGAGTTTCACCCCTCTCTTTGTCTTGTCAAGGACCAGGTCACCAATCAAGTCATTCTCAAGGGCACTCTTGATCAAGGTCTCTACCGTTTTCTTCTGCACAAGTCTTCTAAACATTATCCTCAGTTTGTTAGTCCTTTCAATTCCAAGAACAAGAGTTCAACTCCAGAAGTATGCTCAGTGTCTGTAAAGAATTCTCCCTCAGTTGCTCTTGCTAGTTCTAGTAATGCAGTCCCTAGTTTAGATCTTTGGCACAAAAGTTTTGGTCACTGTGCATTTGATGTTGTTCAAAAGGCTCTGAACGACTGTAACATTGCTTTTGAATCAATGAAATCTAGTCTCTTGTGTCATCCTTGTTGTGTAGCTAAAAGCCACAGACTTCCTTACCTTAACTCCACAACACAGTACACTGCCCCTCTTCAACTTATACACAGTGACTTGTGGGGTCCCTCACCAATAACCTCCAAAAATTGCTATCACTACTATGTTACTTTTGTTGATCATTATAGTAGGTTTACTTGGTTGTATTTGTTGAAAACCAAAGGAGAAGTGGTGTCTGTCTTTAAACACTTCAAAGTTTCTGTTGAAAATCAATTGAGCTGCAAAATTAAGATTTTGCAAAGTGATTGGGGTGGAGAATACAGGGGCTTAACAACCTTACTTCAAGAGTGTGGAATACATCACAGACTGTCATGCCCCTACACTCCTCAACAAAATGGTTTAGTTGAAAGGAAACATAGGCATTTGGTTGAAATGGGGTTAGCTTTGTTGGCACAAGCTGCGTTGCCAACCTCCTTCTGGGATGATGCTTTTGTTGCAGCTTGCTTCATCATCAATCGTATCCCCACTAAAACACTGTCATTCTTCACTCCATATGAAAAACTTTTCAAGACCAAACCTGACTACCACATACTAAAAGTCTTTGGATGCTTGTGCTATCCTTTCCTTAGGCCCTACAACAAATACAAACTACAATACAAATCTTCTCCTTCAACCTTCATTGAGTATAGCTCATCTCATAAAGGATATAAGGTGCTCCTGCCTACTGGCAAAGTGATTATAACAAGGGATGTCATTTTTTATGAACACTCTTTTCCCTACAAGTCCCCTGTTTCAGCTCTCACCCCTCATGCTTCCTCCGGCACTTTACCCATACACTTTCCTCATCACTCTTCATCTCATGCTCAATATCAGTCTAATTCATCTCTCAGCTCTCCTCCTTCTCCTCCTAACTCTCCAAATGACTCACCTTATATCTCTCCTAATCCTATTACTCCTCAGTCTCCTACACATTCTCCTTTGAGTGGTTCATCATCCACCACAACTCCTAATCCAGATCCTTCATCTTCTCCTCACAATTCAGTTGGTGTCGCAACACCCTCTCCTGCCAACTCACCTATCATCCAGCAGCTTCCCCCAACACATCACATGGTGACTAGAGCAAAAGCTGGCATTTTCAAGCCTAAAGTCCTTCATACTTCCTTGTCCAATGACATGATTCCTAAATCATATACTACAGCCCTTCTCATTCCAGCTTGGAATGAAGCAATGAAAGCAAAATTTCATGCCCTTCTCAAGAATAAAATCTGGACTCTTATTACCTTACCTTCTGGGAAAAATTTGGTTGGTTGTACCTGTATTTTTAAACTTAAAAGGCATGCTGATGGAAGTATTGCAAGACATAAAGCAAGACTAGTTGCTCAAGGCTTTTCACAAGAACCTGGATTTGACTTTACTAAAACATTTAGTCTAGTGGTGAAACCTAATACCATCAGACTCATTCTCACAGTTGCTGTTACCTCTGGATGGTCCATTACTCACCTTGATGTGAATAATGCCTTTCTCCATGGTGATTTGGTTGAAGATATATACATGAGACAGCCTCCTGGCTTTGAGCAAGGACCATCTGATCTAGTATGCAAGCTCAACAAGGCTCTTTACGGGCTTAAACAAGCTTCTCCCTCTTGGTTTGTTACTGTTCAATCTGCTCTTCTCAAGCTTGGATTCTTTAAATCTAGGGCCGATTGTTCACTCTTTTACAGAGTTACCAAACTTCACACCACATATCTTCTCATCTATGTTGATGATATGCTTATCACTGGCAGCTCCTCCAATGCAATCAAAGAGGTCATCTCCAAACTCAGTCAATAATTTTCTCTAAAAGATCTAGGGGAGGCATCTCAGTTTCTTGGTGTTGAGGTTGCAAGAACAGCCCGTGGTGGCCTCCACCTAAGCCAAGGTGCATACATCAGAGATCTTTTAAAGAAAATGAATATGCAAGGAGCGAAAGGTTGTCCTACCCCGATGATTTCTGCCTCAAAATTATCCAAACATGAAGGCAATCCCACTGTCGATGGTAAAATCTACAGAAGTGCCGTAGGGGCACCACAGTATGCAACTATCACAAGGCCTGAGATCAGCTTTTGTGTTAACAAAGTGAGTCAATATATGTCAAATCCCTTTGATACACACTGGAAGGCGGTGAAGCGGATACTTAGATACCTGGCTGGATCTTGTGATTATGGCTTACACATTCAACCTTTAGCTTCATCAATTATTGGCTTCTCAGACTCGGATTGGGGAGCAGATTTAGATGATCGCCGATCAATAACTGGCTATTGTGTGTACTTTGGGAAGTCCATGATATCATGGTGTTCTAAGAAGAAACCGGTCGTGTCTCGCTCTAGCACTGAGGCTGAATACAGGAGCTTGGCTCAAGTGGCGTGTGAAATAACTTGGCTTAATTCACTGTTGAATGAACTGGGCATTAAGTGTGCGCACTCCCCGACTGTATGGGTGGATAATATCAGCACCATAGCTCTTGCAAGTAACCCAGTTCTGCACTCTCGGACCAAGCATGTGGAGCTCGATATTCACTTCGTATGGGATAAGGTTAGAGCGGGCGAAATAGACCTGAGACATGTGCCATCTTCGGCAGTTATCATTATCTTATTAGTTAACTACTACTATTTAGTCTGTTATCTTATAAGCGCAGGAATGAAGCTAATAAATTATAAGCGCATGAATGAAGCTAATAAATTATAATAATACAAAAGTCATATAAAAATTGCAAAAAACCCTAAAATCATAAAGAATGAAAAGAATCATAGAATTTAATTAGATTTATAAGTTTTTTTTTAAAAAAAAAACTCAAATCATATCATTTCATAAGTTATATATATATATATATATATATATATATTTAGATTGGGGAAATCCAATTGCATGTGAAAATTAAGAAAAATGGAAAGCTCGTGTATTTAAGAGCATAATTTCAAGTTAATGTAAAAATTTAGAAATGGATAACAGTTTGTATATTTAGGACAATAATCCATTTTTAGAATATTATTATTTAATAAGCTAAATTTGAGAATTTGTCTCCACTTAGCGCTTAAATCGTATTGTTAATTTCTCTGTTTGCTAGACTATTTTTTTAGGGGACTATACTAATTGTATTATTTTTCTACATTGTGATGTCATTTAAACAAACATATTTATCCTAAACTATATATTTATGTACCTCATTATCCAATCGCGACCCAAATCTTGCTAGGTAATCACATATATAGTTTAGACCCCCTTCCAAAGCACCTAAACAGTAGATTACAAGTTAGGACTTTAGGTCTCTGCTTGCAACCCCTTAAAGAACCTAGGATTTTCTCACAGCTAAACTCAAACTTTCTGATTTTATTGAATAGCATGTTACCTAATCTTCTATCATGTATTAACACTCATGTTCCGGGTTTTGCATCAATACACATAATCATATACCACAGTCGTAACCAAATATAAGCATATAGAGTGAGAGAAATAAAACAAAATAAAATTTTGGATAAATAATCAAATGTTAAACAAACTAGTATAGTCAGTTACTTTCTAACCCTATAAAAAAAGTATTTAGCCAAATATGGTTAAAGATAAAGCAAAAACCAAACAAAATAAGAATATAAAAACAAACTAAAACTAAGGCTAAAAGAACTTGTGTCAATGGTAGAGCTTCACATTCTTTGATTGCTTCATGATCTCCCTTTTGCTTTGGCAAGAACTTCTCCAACAAGATGGTGGATGGATAGAATACAAAATATATGAAAATAAAGCTTTAATGGTGTCTGGGATGTGTTAAAGCTATGCATGAAGGACACTTATATAGGCATAAAAGACCTAGAAAAGATGGGGCTTTAATGGCTAAGGATATAATCTCTTGTGCAAATCTGAAGCGGGAAACGGTACGTGTGGTATTGGCCTCCTGCCAAACGGTCTTTTTCTGAGTACGGGCTTCGTCATCTCTGATCCCGTATCGCCAAACAATCCATTTTGTACGCATGTTTTTCCAAACAGTCCGTTTAGGAATATTGATTTTGAATCCTTGTTCGGCCAATTCTGGAAACAGGTTGTTTGGGCCTTGACTCTTCCCAAACGGTCCATTCTCGATCCTTGTCGAACTCGTGCTGTCCTCGATCCTTTGTCATTTTAACACCTTTTTATGTATCTTTTTCCTTCAAAACTCAACAAACTCATCAAACCACCAATTGATATAAGTTTAAACCAAAACAAAGCTAAATAAGATCAAATCTAATTAAAATGACAGGGATTTAAATACTAAAGTAGCCAAAATATTGAGTATGTCAGTACATCAATAGCCCCAAAAATAATCTTTGTATACTAAGTTACTAACTTGGATACACGGACAAAAATCCTCCATATAGTCTCAATAGCGGACGCCGTATAGCCCAATAGTGAGCGTCGTATAGCCTGTATAGGGCGAACACCATCACAATGTCATGTAGTCCCGATAGCAGACACCGTATAGCCCAATAGCGGGCGCCGTATAACCCGTATTTGGCGAATATCACATCACATAGCAGTACTACAGTTCTATGACTTGCCAACTATACCCAATGCAATCTTCCAAGCAGTGGGGCATTAATACTTATAGTCACATTCATTCACACATTATATTTATATTCACTTCATTTTCAATTTCACGACCATTCTCATATCATATTTCATATTATACCGCAGTTTTTCTTAATAAAGTATTTTCACATATTTCATCCCATTGCTATAAACAACACACATAAATTCACATAAGAGCATGTAATATCAATTAAATAATCACATATTATCTGAGCGAGAGAATTTAGATCCTATAGTGAGATTACGCTACCTAAAAAGCTGAGCTTCTCACTAAGCTCGACAATTCTCCTATTCATGATCCTCATTTCCTTTCTCATTTAGATCTTCTTCTGTACCACTTATACCTTATATGAAAATACTATCATATTTATAAATTTTCATTCTCAAAATAGTCCGAATAAACTTATTAACAAATTATTTTCATTATTCCCTATTCCTCGATTATTCTACGTCTAAGTCATGACGTACGAACTATCTTTCGACAACTATGTTTCTAACATTAATTAACATTCTTAAATCAAGATTAGCTGCTAATATTTAACTTCAATATTTCCTATATTTAAAATTTTAATTTTGGAAAATTAGGAAAAATCCTAGACAAACGAAAAAAATAGGCTATCAACGCTGAAAAATTCTCGAAAAAATGAGATTAAACCTAATTTTCGGTGTAGAATTCGATTCCCCAATCAATTTATCCAATAAAAATACACCTCATTTAGATATTAAGGGTGTAAAATTTCGACCCTTTTCGAATCTCAAATCATAGTTCGTTTTGAATTCAACTTCGTGTTCAAAATATGTTCTAACGCGTTGATTGACAAGTATCTACAACCAATTTAATCCAATCACAAAAAAAAATCATCAAACTCAATCCAAATTTTCGTTCCCAACATTAAGAACAACATAGGAGTTCAATCCAATTCAACCAACTATCAAAACCTCACATACGTCGGCCAAGAACGCATAAACATCGAAATTTCAAAAATTAAACGGTTAATCCTCCTACTTAATAATTTTTGAAACTTTCAGGTTTTCAAACAAAATTATTCAGCAAATTTTAGGCTACAAAAATAGTATAGAAATGTATGTTAGAAAAATTAATATGGGCTAACACATGTCAAATTAAATGTGTATGACTATTATTAAAGAGGCCCGATTAAAGT
>JAYDZE010003863.1:0-10840 GCA_034509125.1 Monilaria moniliformis
AATTTCTTAATTTCCACGTGGCAAGGTTGTGGTGGTTGGATTGTTTAATCTAACGGTTTATAAATGGTCTTAGTTATTCATTAGAGATGTGTTCGGATTTGATCAATACTCTATATATATATATATATGTTAAAAAATTATCTTAGATATTCTTTTTTGATATTTTTGGATTTTTTAGTTCAGTTTGAATTTGCTTATAAAAATTTAGATTGTCAAATTCGAATTTTCAAATGTTTCAGATATTTTGGTTCGATTCGATTCAAATTGTTATTTTATTTCAAAATTCAGATTTTCAAATTGATTTGGATATCCAAAACGAAATTCTAATACTCACTCCTTCAATAGGATCAGTTTGAAGTCATTCATCAGGTTCATTATTCTCAGCAGCTTTCTTTCACTCACTGATGAAGTCTTTTATTATAGACACGCAATTGATTCTTCAATTTATTGAGCTTATTGGATGTGGTCAGCAAAAGAGATAAGCAAAAGTGCACAGAGTAAAAATTAGGGCACACTGAGACGGTCTAAATGTTGGGACGATTCAAGAATTTAATATTAGCTCATGTTCCTTTTTTTTTTTTAAGTTCGGAGTATGATGAGAATTCCATACCTCTAACTAATTTTGTACTAGGCCGGCGTCACTTCTGCTTTCGAAAAGCTTCTGTACCATTGGTTTCAACTACTTGTCACTTGATCTTTATAACTTTTTTTAAAAAAATGTGTTCTGATTTGATTAGTGATATTTCTCGTATAACTTTGTTTAAGGATCTTGATATAGACACCAGTTATTGTTTTGAGTAGCATTCTGTTATGAGTGAAGATGGCGCACGGGGCGAGAATAACCAACCAGTGGCTTGAAGAGAGGAAGACGTGAACATGGATCGTGAGATCGAAGACGCTTTGACTCGCGCACGGGAAGAAGCGGGCCTGGACGTGGGCCTAGCAACTGAAGTAGGCCAAGGAAGAGATTGGCCTACAAATGGAATAAGAGGCAGCAACGAAACCCAACATCCTTCATCTTGGCAGTCAAACTATATATTTAGGGTTTCCTTGTATTTTAGGATCTTGGATACGCTCTCATCAATATCAAAGATTTTGGACATACTTTCCTTATCCTTTCACAGGGCAGAGATGAACGACCTGCCAACATAAAGATCGAGTTTTAGTGCTCTTTTTATCCTTTAAATTGAATTATGTATTAGTTGAGCGTAATTATAAGCTCCGTTCTGATTTTTCTTTCTCGGTTCTTTATTATGAAAGACGAATCGTATAAGATCCAGAGACAATTATAAATACTTGTCTTCTTATTTTATTGGGAAGTAAGCATATTATTATCGAAACAAATGTCTCTCTTTGCCTACACCCTATCGGCCTTCCTTCTCCCTTTGTCTCCCAATTTTGGAATTTGAAAGCACTCAAAGCTTTCCCTGTCCCTCGTTCACATCACATTCGTTGTTCATATTGCTTGTAGATTTGAGCACCTATCTCGAAGATATACATGATAATCACGATAGAACCTTTCTCTGTTATATTGTTGAATGAATCACAAGTTTTGTTTTTTTTATTCTTGAAATAAAGGTTTTTAAAAAAATCGAGAGGCGGAGTCAGTTAATAAACAAAAATGTAAGAATGAATTTTATGCAACAAAACATACCCTTAAAAAAAGTAAAACAAAAGATTACTTTAGATCGAGTCTGACAGATTTATATGGAGGAATACACATGTATAACACTATTCGATTGATGACAACAAACCAAATACTATGTCTTGAAACAAGGACATCTTCATCAATTTTTTGTCATGAGAATCAGCTTGGCTGAATGGCTATCCTGACAAAGTCGGTATCTTGCTCACAGACATTATCAGAGTAACTGGTGAGAAACTAGTTGATAACTTAAGATAAGCTTACAGATTGAGTATAGCCACACACTGACTCACACGGTATAGTCGGCTTGTGGATTGTGATGGTTTAGGTTATTATTGATACTCATTTGGTGTTTCACTTAATACCTTGTAATAAAGGTAATTGCAATGCTAAACTCATGTTCTTTGTAAGACAAATTAGCTTACTTACAGCATGCTTTCGACTAGCACACAAATGAGCTTACTCACATTATGTTTTTATACTAGCACATATACTAGGTTATTCATAACCCTCCATACCACTACTACATCCGTAGCAGGTTTGTGTATAAGAATTTGGTTTCCAATTGGGTCGAGGAGTAAACCCCATTCAATAAAGAACACGTCTAAAGGTTGATTCACTCGTTTAAGCTTGATATGACGTTTAAGCTCTATAAGAACTGAAGGATTGAAAGACTCTACTAAGGTTGAGATACCAATAGAATGATGTTTTGTGAACTGAGTGTCTTTTTCTTCATTCAGCTTTTGGTCAGACATGACTTTATTCCAATCAGCTAATTGACCATGGACAACGTAGATCTTTTCTTTAAGCTCTACATTCCTTGTCTGTCTTGTCGTCCAAATGTGATATGGTTGCGCGCGAATGCAGACGACACACACAGTGACACAGACACAGTCACAGACACACTTTGACTGCACACACGTGACTCTTAGATCTTCTGTTTATATTCAAACACTAACCTTCTGTCCTTCACTATCTATAAGGATAGAAGAATGTTAGATATAAACTAGTTGTTTAACAAAATGCCCTAATAGGTTAAATATCCTAAGCGCCTAAAGTCCTTTGAGGACGAGTAAGTTAAAGAATAGAAGTAACCCTCTTTCAGATTACCATTTTCACGTACTTGAAGGTTCATGTGGGACGGGAAAAAGCTTGAAAGAAGGGGAACATAGTCCTTAATTTTGCGTAAGGACATCCAGGTGGACTTTCTATACTTCATAAAGCGTGTCGTGTGTGAAAATGCGTTTATGTATATGCTCTATTATGCACATTATTTCAGAAATTATTCGACTTGCCAATGTTTTGAGCATGTTCTATATGTCTATTTGCGAGAGATATAATGATATCAGCCCTATGTTGGATTAGCTTCCAGTAAGGGTTTGTCTACACAATGTGACCATGAGTCAGCAAGTGAGTTGGCCGGTCATTGTGTTTGAGAAGGAGGTCTACTTCTCAACACTTTATATATAGATATGGTATTTGTGTTTATATATAAGATTATTTGTCTATAGACATGAGATTTTATCGATAGGTGATGCGCATAGTTCAACATGTTATGTATGGCAAGCATAGAAAATTTCAATAAAAGTCATGTCTGTTGCTTTAAAGTGGCAAGTCAATCTATAGCTCTAAGAGCATTTTTAAATGTTTCGCCATGTATGTATTGAATGCGTTCTGTACTCAACTCTGCATGTGCTTCTAAATTACAGGTTAAGCTTGAGCTGGTGATAGAGTTGGACGCTGAGCTTGGCCTCTTTTTGCTTGTCTAGTTTGTGCCCATAGTCTAACATCGTCATACATGATTCTCAGCCGCTCTTTGATATCGATCAAGCGCATGTGCGGGATTAATCTACAATCTTCTATAGTCTTTAGGAAACTGAGTCATAGTGAAAGTGTTTGTTGAGACATGTTTATCTTTTGATTCCTTGTTTCTTTTATTGTTGATCGAGTCCTAGTATGTTTAGGAGTTTTGAGTCAAGGTTATGAATACCCCCTTAGGTTAGATAGGGAAGTGTCGATAACCATTGCTTAGTAGTCAGGTGCGATCCGTAGGGACCCTCACAAGAAGTGTTGGCCTAGCAAGAGGATTGTTCTTGTTTTTGTTTTTCAGTTCTATATTATATTTCCCTTTCGCATATTTCCCTTCTTTTTCACCCATTAGCATTTGTTGCCTTTACTCCATATCAATTAAAAACTAAAAAAAAAAGTATTAAAATTCTAATTGAATTAGTGAGATCTAATTAATAATTCTAAAAAATACTAACACATAAGAATTAAAAATATAATAACACGCGTGATTAGAGCATTCAAATATGATGTGCATACATTACTTGATTTCAATCAAGATAAATCACTGATGATAATCTACATAATCAGATAAAGAAACTGAGATGATCTAGCTAGTATCTAAAAATTAATTTGCATAAAATATATAATTGCCAATAAATTAAAGAAAAATAAAAAAAGTATGTGCATGTGATCTTCTCAAAAAATTATAATAATATATATAAAGATTGTACAAATTTAAATAAGATCCAAATTCTGTTTTGATTAGTTTTGTCTAACCCAAACCCTAATTAACTTCTTCCTTCAATTTTCTTCCTAAAAAAGAAAAAAAAAAAAACAAATTAGGTTTCTACCTCCTTCTGCTTCCACTCCAACCCTATGAACCTGCAGGGAGAAAACCTGATCTTATACTCAGAAATCGTCTCCAGTTTGGGCGACCACAGCTGATCCTTGGGCCCCACCAGCTGACTGTAATGCTTCTGCAACTCCGGCGTGCTGCACAAATATCCCCCAGGGCTGCCGCCGGCGGTAGCGTCAACGCCGTCAGCCGCCTTACTCTCCCCGGCGATCAATCTCGCGATAAACTCCGGCATAACTTTGATCAAAACCCTACCGTTGGAGCCTTTGAGGTACTCAAACGGGCAGTCCTTGAACTTGACCGGGGTGCCCGGCCTGGCGAGGGCGGCGATGGAGGAGGTGGAGAGGACGTTGTGCGTGATGCAGTCGAGCGGGATGAGGAAGTAGGTCTGGCCTGGGACGAGCTCGTCGTCGATGGCGAGGGAGGGGATGGGGTGCCCGATGAAGAAGGAGCCGGCGTGGCAGACCATGTGGTCCGGGAACTCGAACATTATCTCGCCGGCGAGGTGCTTGTGCCCGGCGAGGATCCTCGTGCCGCCGCCGTGGAGAATGAGCTTCACGGCGGCGGAGGGCGGGCAGAAGCAGGCGTTGCCCATTCAATTTGTGAATTTGTGGAATTGGGGATTTTGATTAGGTATTAGATTAATTGAAGGTATTGGTGGATGTTAGAAAATGTAGGTGCGCGTTATAAAGATAGATATACAGATATTAATTGCATGGAGGGAGAGGATATTGACTTTGAGCGAGTCCGCCAAAGTGTACATATGTATTATATTCTACATACATGATGAGAGAGAGAGAGAGAGAGAGAGAGAGAGAGAGAGAGAGAGAGGCAGAGGGGGTGGGGCGGGTCGGTGGTCAGTAAAGTCGGCTGTGAGGAGAGGAGTTTGTGATTGGAGATGATTTATGTATACGTGAACCAAATAACTGCACGACTTTGCTATATATGATATAATTAGGTCATTTAATTACTAAATACAATGTATTATTCTCGTGACGTGCTTTGTGGCCAATTTACTTGGTCTGATCTTGTATTTATATAAGTGCCTAGGTCCAGATTTTGGTACTTGTCAACGACACACCAAGTGGAACTTAAAATAGTGTAGCTGGTGCTAATCTGAATTCATTACTTGCACTTTTGTAGAGATGATGGAATTTGAAAATAATTTGCGACAATTTCCAATTAGTCCCAAACTAATCATTGATATTTTATAAAAGAGGAATTACATTTTCATATCTAAACTATTGACCTCTTCACGTGATCTAAAGAAATTACAACTTAATTCTTGAACTATCAAATTTTTAACAATTACGTCCTGAGCTGTTCGATTTGTCATGCTAAAAATCGTACTTGATACGCCGAAAGCTGAGCTGAATTCAAGCTGAATCTGAAAATGAGTTGGTATCAAAACAATGTCGTTTTTGTGTAAAAACTGAGTTGACATCAATCTCTTGAAAGCAATATTCTTGATTCACTCGGCGTGCCACATAAAATTTGCTATCCTATTATATATTGTTCTCAATTTATATATGGTTTCGAGTATATTAAAATAATACAATAATAGCTTTTACTTTCGAAGTCAATCCAATAAATAACTACTTGCCAAAATATGCCCAATGGCTTTTTTTTTTTTTTTTAAATAAATTAACCTTGGTCAATAATATTGTGGTGACGAATAGTTAACCCCAGTCGGCAAGAATTTAATTTATTGGGTTAGATTCGAAAACAATAACAACTATTATCAGAAGAGATTAGTGTACAAAATACTTCCTCCTTCCCCAAATAAGTGTCCAATTTTAATATTCCATAGTAAAATGATACAAAATTTTCCATTTTTACTCTTATAAGCATTACAAATTCTTTTCCTTTTCAATTTTCCGTACAATAATTAGGGGTAGGGGGTGGTGTTTTGATGAACATTGGGGACGATTGTAGTAATTTATATCCTAAACTATTGATCATTTTACAAAAATGCCCTAAATTATTTGTAATTACAAGAAAATACATAGACTATTTGAAAACTAACAAAAACGCTCTGTTATTGGATCCAACAAATGGACTAAAATCGTGTCCCATCAATTTCGTGCGTGGAATTATAAGTTTAATTGTTTGAAGTAAATAAAGTGTCGAGTCTTTGAGCAGCCGGGAATGTATCACCAAACAACAAAATATTTAATTCATTTGTTAGTTTTTATGTAGTTTATGCACTTTACTGTAATTATCCATCTTACATTTTTTAAGTTTTTAGATTATTTGTGTATATTATTGTAAATTGTAATTATCAATCTACCATGATATTTTTCTTAAAATGGCCAATAATTTAAGCCGTAATATTCCTAAATATTATGGTCTTATGGATTCAGTTTTGTTACAATTATGGAAGATCTATCTGCTTTGTCCAATTTATGATACCCATGTTGATTCCGACGTAAACACATATCTGATTCTTGTCATAGGTTTCGAAAGATCATTGTCCGGTGAATCTCGCACATGTTCTGGAAATTCAGTATCAATAAATAATATTGCGTGATTGAACGGGTCTTATATTAGTTTGTTTAATTTTCAAGCTTCTGCTTAATCAATATTTCCTTCAAATATTTTAAATAATTGGTAATATATTTTTGGGGTCAATAAGAAGATGGTTGAATTATTAGTGTATGAATACAAGAAAAGGTAGCATAGTCCAGCCATGACTACGATGTGTGCTAGCTAGTCAAGCCATATGTTCAATGGTTCTTATTATTTTATGCATGTTTGTAATCAATATTATGAAATTTGGTATAAAAGAAGAATCGGCAGTTGTAATTTATTAGTCTGTTTTTTAAGAATCCTATCATTTTCCTTCTATTAATTTTGACACGTTATGAGACTTTACCTCAATATATATATACAAATATAAGTCACTGTGTCGATCAATTTAACGCAAGTATAGCTAAATCTTGGATTTCCTTTTCATTTGGTAATTATATTGTATAAATTGTTGTCCACACTTATATAGGGATGCATTAAAGTAAGAACACTATCTAAATGCATAATTAAGTAGGGGTGGGCAAAATACTCGTAATCTAAATAACCGGACCGAACCAAACCGAAATATTAAATTTGTTTCGGGTTTTTCGGATTTTCTGATCGGGTCGGATTTATTTTTCTTCAAACTTTGGATTTTCAGTTTGTTTTTTTTTTTTTTTTTTTTTGGATTTTTCTGTTCGGTTCGGAGTTATAAAAATTCAGATTTTCGGATTCGAATTTTCAGATGATTCGGATTGGTTCATATTAATATTATCTCAAAATTCGGATTTTCTGATCGGTTCGAATTAGGCAAAAGTCTGATCCGAAATCCGAATACTCACCCTTATAACTAAGATATAATCTAGACCCTAGGATTAGAAAACGGACGATCATGATTTAAGGAAAAACGACATTATTATACAGTTCAAATAATATCATCAAAAGGGCAAAATGGTCACATAATGCAAACAGCACGTTTTAATTTCGGTAGTTATCGTAATATGTGGAATCATTACTCAACTAAATCTACCACAATAACTCTTTTGAAAATATCTCAAAAACTTAACAAAATACATTCAAAAGGGTCAAATGATGCAAAGATGCGAGATTTTGTCTATTTAAATGAAATTTAGTATGTGTGATAATAATTTTGATTTGAAATGATGATAAGTTCTGAGATCTATAATGATAAATGCACAAATTGTATCTTATTATTTATGAGATCTGTATTGATATAAGGTTGTTATTATAATGAGATAATATTAGCATTTAAATGATGTTTTAGCTCATATGTAATGACATTCGTTTCATGAGACACTGGTATACATTCAATCCTTTAATAATATGGTTTTATTTGTATGATTATGTTATTTGTGTTTTATGGAGTAATTATATGAAAATGTATAGACAATATATGATGATGATGATGATGATGATGACGATGATGATGATGATGATGATGATGATGATGATAGCTTAATTGAACAATGATTTTAATCTGTATAGTATGATGATAAATTAGGATAAAATTATTTTGACTGCGTGTAATGATTATATTTATGATATATAACGATACTATTAGGTTCTTATGATGATAGCTATGTAATGATATGTACTTTATAAAATAATTGCAATACTAAAAAATATGATGTAAAATTAGGGTTTGAATTTTATGTTTTTAATTATACAATTGATTTTTTTTAAATAAAATATAATTTCTAATATTAAAATAAAATTTTTGATTATTTAATAATCGATAACTGAACTTTTCCCTAAACACTAACGGGAGCCTCACCTCACCTCTAATTTTTTATTATCGGTCAACCGATAGCCGATCTGTTCTGATTCAGTTGTAGATCGGATGCACGCAATTCATTATTTTATATAAAGAGAAGAGTATTTTTCAATTTTGCACTTCGAAAGTATCTAAAAAGATTTATGTTTTTACAAATAGTTTATGCCTTCCAAATTATCACTTTACAAAATAACACAATGAATCAATCATACAAATCAGAGAGCCAAAAGGGAAATGAGAGGCCCAATGAGTTCTCGACAACGAAGCACAACGGTTGACCTTGGGAAGTCTTCCTCGTTCCATTGTCGGCTGCAAACTCCCAAATATTTTTAACGTATTATCTAGTAAGAAAACAATCAATATATTTAATTATCATGTGTAAAACGTGACGGATGATTTATTATATTATTTCAAACTTTGAATAATCAAGCAAAAGTAAACGCAATTGCAGAGTATTATTTTTTTAAATATGTCAGCTGCAATTAATTAGCTCTTCAGATTAAACAACTCCAAATGGAAAAATAGAAAAATAATATTCTTGTTTTTTAATTATGACAAAACACATCCTTAGCTGCGTACCTCTCCCAGTTGTTGGATATTGAACAGTTCTTTCTTTACCTATATGACTCTATAAAAAGTTATGTATATTTGAAGCAGCAATTTTTTATTTTAATTTTTGTTATCTTACATATTCCTTTAAATCTCATCTTTCATATTTCTTCTAAATTAATATTTTGCAATAGTACGTTGATTAGTATTTTCCACATCTATAGATCGGTTAATAGTATTTGCCCATAGCCTAGGCACAGTTCGCAGTGAATATTTTGGATCAATAATTTCTCTAGATGACTTGGGTACATTATAACATATGATTATTCATGAGCTATATATAATAATTGATAATTGTCTCTTTCTACACAAAAAATACATTTTGCGATACTTCATAAGCTAACGTAAGAAGTGGGTAGCTTTTTATTTATTAAAACTTTATGGGAACATGCTGCCAAAAATTTTGGTATGTTATAAATAAATTCTTGTCCATGTGTAACAACTTGTAAGTTACACATGAGAATAGAGGCAGAGCAAGACGGGGTTGGGAGGGTCGAAGGTCCCACCGAATGCTCATGAGGGTCGAAAACTCCATTAAATAGGCATTCGCCGATCGCACGGTGCGGAAGCTCCGCCTTGTCCTTTGGATTTGGGGTTTAAATTTTTTTTCAAAGAAGAAGCTTAAAATGATATCGTTTTGAAATCGATTTTAAAATAAATATTATATCAGGTAAAACGAACAAAATGTATTCATAGACAATGTTCTTCATTGTTCATTAATATTCTTCGTCCGACATCCATTACCAGCGGCGGCGGCTGCTGCACCACTTCTGTCTTTCGACGCCGATGCCAACCTTCTTCAGTTGGCGCGGGTCTGACTGTTCTGTGGTGGTTGTTGTCTCAAATAGATGTATTTTTATTATTGTTATTGTTTTATTAAATAGTTAAATTAATGTTATTTTTAGGGGTTTATTTGATTGATTGATTGATTGCTTATGCTACTAATATAGTAATGTTTCTATTTTCATGATGGTGAATTGTTATTGTGTTTTTGAATTGTGAATTTCTTGTTTTGGTTTGATATGAAATTTAGTCATTTAAGTTGTCTTATGCTATTTTCATAATGGTGAATCAGTATTGTTTTGATATTATTTATGTTACTGATGCTGCTATAATGCTTTATTTATTGTTATGTAATGTTTTATTTATTTGTTAGGTTAATAAATGAGTTTTTTTTTTTAAAAAAATACCCCAAGATTCTATCGGTTTTTCTAGTGCAAGTGTTGAACAAAAATCACAACGATTGAAAAATAATTTGGTAGTTGATAGCGATTCGGACGAGGTTAAAATTGATTAAATTGAGATTGTTGTCAATCCTGAATTACGAAAGCCTATTAATAGTTTTGATTTGAATATTCGAGATCGTACTCGTAGAAAATATGTAAGTAAAGATTCTTATCAACTTAAAGGTCACGATTTTCTAAAAAAATACAAAAGATAATAGAGGTTTTAGAGATGTTTGATTTAAAAACTATGTTTGGCTTGAATATGTTGAACAAATCTGTGTTACAGAGATAAAAGACTTGCCGGGCGAAAGTTACACGGAAATGGTAAAAGAAAATTACAACTGAACAATAGAAGAACTATAAAACCGTAAATGTTAAGCCGAGTCGAGGAGTCCTCTTTCCGCAAGACGAGA
>JAYDZE010003874.1:0-10840 GCA_034509125.1 Monilaria moniliformis
TTTTGTGCTCGGTAGATGCTCGGTAATTTCTTTATGTGCTCGTAAAATGCTCGTTAAATGGTCGACATTTTTCGAGCGCTGTTGTGCTCGGTAATTTGTGCTCGCTAATCGCCGCTTTTTTTGTAGTGGCAGGGACGGATACGATCGTATTGTCTACAAATTAGAGGTGTGTGATTGGGATGTGCCTGAAACCAACTTTTGACTCCTTGGAATAAGCTGAGATCCAGAACAAGTCCATGGTCCTAATAAGTAATTATTAATTAATTCACGATCTTTATACAAATAAAATTCGATACTGCAAAAATAAAAATAACAATAAACATAAAGTGTTATGGGGTCCTTTATGCTATCACGAAAATCTATGAATATTCCAGGTTCGTTAAAATAATTTGCGAATTAAAACTATAAAAGTTCAGTATTAATGGAAAACAATTAAACTAATCGGAATAATAGACAGTAGGACAATTTTGGGTTTGGCCTAAAACAGAAATAGAGCGTAGGACGATAATCAGTCAACTATAAAGACGAAATCAATATAGAAATATGCTTTGGTCTAAAGATGTGATTGAATAATCCCACAGATAAGAATGATTGAACAGGATAACTATCATTGCAAAATACAAAGTAATTCTGCATGAGTATAGTTCTCCACATATTAAACAAAAATGGAATATTAATCAAATAAATAATTAAAAATCTCAATTCTCATCAATCAATTAAGACAGTCAGCTTACAACCATATAGCTTTTGAAGGGAATGAAATGATTGAAATAATTGAGATTGCCTTTCCTTTATTCGCTTGATTTTTAACAGGAAAAGTTATAAAAAAAGGCAGTGGAAAATTTCCCTATGGTTGTCTTTTGATTATCTTGTTAAGTTGCGTAAAGCTTTCACATTTGTAAAATGGAAATCAATATGATTTGCAATAATGGGCACCTTCATTACATATGCGATTTCATTCGATAAAAGGAAACACATAAAATATGCTTATTATGGTGATGACATACAAAATATAGTATCGAATGTTTGGCAGTCGGTGTTTTAATTTTAACCGTAATAATTGCCTCCAAATGACGATTATATGAATTTTGAACATAACTTTTAAATTTTGTTACTAAAGAAAAATATTTTTTTTCAATAATCAAAGTAACGTCATTTAAAATATCAATTTGTCATGTGTTCGCATGTCAGTTTTGATTTAGGGATTTTTTTTAAAAAAAGAAGAAGTAAACTTAGTACATTTATAAATAAACTCTAAAATTAAGACATGTGAAAAATCAAAACTAATTCAAAATTCTTGTATTTAAAGGAAATTATCACATCATAAACTCTAATATCTACGGTAAAAGGTTGATTGTACTACCACTAAAATTATATAATAAACGTTACCTCTCTTTATCGTTTAGTTTGAAGAATCCAAATTTATGCTAGACACAATTGAATGCACGATTCTATGTGTTAGTAGGGGTGAGCATTCGGATTTCGGTTTAGATTTTTGCCTTATTCGAACCGATCCGAAAATTCGATTTTTTCTGAAAATTAAATCCAAACCTAACTGAATTATCTGAAAATCCGAAATCCGAACTTTAAAATATGATCCTAACCGAAAATCTGAAATTGTATAAAAAATCCAAAAAATCTAACAAAAATCTGAAAATTATAAAATGATTTTTTTCTAATTTAATAACAATAAGGTTGGTAGTATAGAAAATCTCATGTTTCAATATAATATATATAGATTATATTACTGAATATATATTTCGGATTTCAAATTTATTCGTTTTCTAATATGTCCGACCCGATACGATCCGAAAATCCAAAATTTGCCCAAAATGTAATCCGAACCGAACCAAAAATTTGAAAAATCCAAACCAAATTTTAAATTTCGGTTTGGTTCAGATCGAATATTCGAATTTCGGATATTTTGCTCACCGTATGTGTCAGTATTAAATTATTACATTTGTGATTAATAAATTATAATTAAAGTTTAGTGAACTCTAGAAATTTATTATACTAGATTTACTAAATTAATTAGGCGTGATATCAATCCGGACCGAGTCTTCAAGAAGGATACCATGAATTGGCTCAATCAATGGGCCACGGCCAACCATGTCTAGGGTCTATTATCCCAGGCTATACCTGACATAAGTAGTGGCAATTTGGACATTTTCATTCCCGACCAAGGGTACCTTGGGACGAAAAAGTGGTGGTGGTGGTTGATTGTAGATTGGCATTATTATTTGCAACGGTGTACGGGGTCTTAATTCGTGTTACCCAACGGGGTTACAACAAACATATGGGCCCCCAATTCCGTTGTATTTTCTACAATGCCAGCCTCCTTTTCCATTTTATTCGTCCACTATTTTTATGTCAGAACAATGATAATTGTCAATTGTTTTACATGTGATGTAGTAATTGGTGGATGCTAATTAGGATGGATACACACAATTTTTTCATTTTACATATAATTATTTGGCATCCAATATTTTCATAAACATCAGTATGATCTACTCCCTCCTCCTATTCATAATAGTTAGTTATTAATATTTTAAATGACAATTTGGAAATTAATATCAAACTGTCCTCATTAACTCTCCTAATTTATATATTTTTTTCTTCATGCTTTTCACCAAGTAGCTTTGATTTCGTGGAATAAAGATAAATTATTGTTAATTAAGGTTAATTTGGATATGAATTCTTTTTACTAATATGTGTACAAAAGTCCAGAAAGTTTGAAAGTCATCCATTTTGTCATATGAAACAGACGTTTATTGTGTTTTATAGGTATTTGTAAGATTTTTGTTATGGAAAGGCATTAAATAAGGGCTGATTGCCTCGATTATTAATTAATAATAATAAAGCTGGGCATATATGTGGAGTTATATAAGAAAAACAGTGGAAGAATAGAACACGAATTATGTGGAGCACTCTTACTATTATATATTAATTAAATTCCACAAATAATTAAACAAAGCGTAAGTGCATGCGGATAATTTGGCACAAAAAGAAGCCGAATGGCACCCACAATAAATAAAACAAAAACTGTAATTTGTATGGCCAACATAAATACCCCATATATACGTTCACACATTCTTAAATATTTCCTGAATTTACCACCTTCTTTATAAATTCTGTGTTACTGTGATTTATTTTTTGAGTCCACTCCCCCATTTATTACCGTTATAGTTGCTGCCCATTTTCATGATATTTTGATAGAAAATATAATGCGATTTCAACATGTTCCTAAATCTTCAATTCAATTACAGAATATATTTCTATGTTGGGAGACAAATTGACATTATATTCTCGTGAAAAAATAATGTCATTATCTAGTATTACTTCTTTTTTTCTTCTTTGAACACGAATTATTCGATGTCCACAAATAGCGTAGTACCTTTTTTTTGGGGACACTCAATCCTTATAATATAACTTTGCAATCACTCATTATTTACCAAAAAATCACCCTCTAATTCATACTAAGTCAATATGGTGAGATTCTTTGTTCATTCAAAAAATATCTATCAAACATTTATTAAATTTCCTATTATCCATAAAATGCTGCTCTCTTAGTGGATGGAAGGGATAATATAGAACAATTGGGCTAGCCTGTGAAGCATAGAAAGGGCCATATCTGTTAAATCAATATGCAAATTCATTTATTCTTAAATATAGTTTAGCAACCCTAGAGTTGGAAAGTGCCCACATTACAACCTCACAAATTAAACCATCCTGCTAAACATTTTTTTGGTTAGCAATTTAACACAAGTTGAGCAATATCTTCTGAATATGACAATATTCAAAATTCAAGTACTTGCCTGGTTTATACCATTATTTTTTAATGTATAAATATTTGGGTACATATGTGAACCAAGTAGGAGACAGAGAAACATCAAGAACATCTATCTTCTATGACTCATTAATTCTGGAAAGACTTTTTCTCCGAACAAAGCAGGTAAATTGATTTTAATTGCAATCACCGAACAAAACTTGGGAGAAAAGTCAATTGCCAGAAGGGAAGAAACCCATTGACAGTTGGTGGGTGTTTACTATAAAGAGAAGATTAGATGAGTCAATTGAGAAGTATAAAGCAAGGTTAGTAGCAAAAGGGTAATATTTAGATGTATGGAATTGATTATATTGAAATATTCCTTCCAGTGGCAAAAATAAATATTATACGAGTCCTTCTATCTATTGTTGCAAGTCAAAATTGTCCAATTCATCAATTTGACGTCAGAAACGCCTTCCTGCATGGTGACTTGAAACAGGAGGTGTGGAGGTCCCACCCGATTTTGGAGCTGAGTTTGAAAGAGGAGAAATCTGTAAACTGAAAAAAAAAACCTTGTATGGCCTTAAGCAATCACCAAGGGCTTGGTTCGGGAGATTTATTGCAGCAATGGCAAAGTATGGCTTTAAGCAAAGCAACTCTGACCATACCCTATTTTTTAAGCAGAAAGGAGACTTAGTTACCTGCTTGATAATCTACGTTGACGACATAATAATTACAGGTAATGATATTGAGGAAATCAAACAACTGAAAGATAATTTGTATACAAAATTCGAAATGAAGGACTTTGGAGCGCTAAAATATTTCTTAGGCATTGAAGTCCTTAGATCTCCTCAATGGATCTTTATTTGTCAGAAGAAGTACATCCTAGATCTTCTTGCAGAAACTGAGTTGATAGACTGCAAGCCATCAGATACGCCAATTGTTGTGAACAATGGCTTACAAATCACTGAAGGAGCAACATTAGCAGATCGATGATAGTATCATCGCCTAGTAGAGAAGCTCATCTATCTTTCTCATACCCGACCGGACATTGTATATGTTGTAGGTGTGGTGAGTCAGTTTATACACTACCCTCAAATCGATCATATGGATGCTGCCCTGCGAATTGTTAAGTACCTCAAGAGAACCTATGGACATGGCCTGTTATTCAAGAGAGACAGTCATTTTGAGATTTGTGGTTACACTGATACCGATTGGCTTGACAACCTAGTTGACAGGAGATCTACAGGAGCATACTTTACATTTGTGGGAGGCAACTTGGTGACTTGGAGGAGCAAAAAATAAAAAATGGTGGCATTGTCAAGAGATGAAGTAGAATTTCAAGGAATAAAAAGTGGGCTAACTGAAATATTATGGCTGCGCAAATTACTCAGTGAAGTTGGCTTCCCTTCAGGTCACACTAGTCAAATATTATGTAACAACAAGGCTGCGATTAATATTTCAGATAATCCAGTACAACATGATCAAACTAAGCATATGGAGGTTGATAGGCACTTTATCAAAGAAAAAATTGAATCCAGAATTGTTGATCTACCATATATCAGATTAGAGGATCAATTGGCAAATATTATAACCAAGGTTGTTAGCCATAAAAGCTTTGCAAAAGTTCTTGGCAAGTTAAGTATCGAAAATATCGTTAATGAACTTGAGGGGAAGTGTTGGAAAGAATGAAGATCGCACAAAATTATGGGATTGGATCAATTAAAGTCTTGTGCCAGAATAGATGATTTTTATTCGCATACATAACTTAGATATGCACCTATATAAGGTGATGTAATGTCTTACTTTTACATCATAAAAGAATTATAGAACACATATTCTATCTTCCCAACTTCTATGTCTTCTATACCATTTAACTCGGAGTTTCAAAGAGTTAGCCATTTTATAGTTCAAAAATTTTGCGACTACATGCCGCTTCATTCCAGCGTCGGTATTTCTGTTTCCTTCAGCTTTAGATGACGTAATCGTGTCTTGGCAAGAGTATACTAATTTGTCTTGCGATTCTTAGAAATATGAGAAAAGCCCAAGCAGTTAAAAAGACAGTACTCTTACTATTACAACCGGAAGAAAGAAACAAAAGGAATAGAACGAAAATTACAACGAATAAAATAAAACAAACCAAACTATAAGTCGAGTCGATGAAAGCCCTCTACAAGACGAATTACGCCACGGCTGGTGCTCTCAGATTGACGTATCGTCCCGAAAGATAAAATGACTTCCTCCTAGTGTGTAGAAGCACCTCAAACTTGCTAGGCAACGGCGAATTTGACAGAGTTTCGAGAATTGAGCAAAAAATGCTCCTAAAGAAACTAAACAATGAATGCGTAATGCAAATGCTTGTGCGCTTAGGAATGATTGTGTTGTTCTATTTTCTCTCTCTTCCAAAGACCATGCCTATTTATAGTCTCAAGGAAGGACTTGAAAAAATTTGACCATTACGACGCCTCATCAATACACCAGTAGTTACAGCAACTGAAAGGCCAAAGACCTTAACGATATGAAAAACCAAAGGTCATTCATTTATTTCCAACAATTATTGAGCTAGGAGACTTGGCACACCTTAAAACAATGACTAGTGTGGTTAAAAAAAACGGTGCTAGGCCAACTTTGGTGCTTTGGTTTATCACGCACACGCACCTGCTGGTTTTCGGATTTTTCTCGTTTGTAGCAAGCATAACTCCACATTTCGTCAAAGAGGCGTGTTTCTTGCCACATGTATTGGTTTCGATAAGTAATCTTTTCTTCTTTGGTGAGGCTCGGCCCCTGCGTTGTGTGCCTTAGAGATTTTTTCTTTCATTTTATTGTAATTAATAAATAATTATTTCACACTAAAAAAGTTATATGAAAAGGAATTCTATGCATTAATAATATCTAAGCACAGGCAACATTGAAATTAGTGTATTGTGAAGAAGCAGGAAAAGTCATATTCTCTGCAAGTCCGTCTACATCTAAATTTTCATAATTGAATCACAAGTCTTGTAACTAATTTAGTGGTATTTATTCTCTTTATAAATCTGAATCTCTCAATACCCAACTAATAAAAATCAATATGATTTTGCATGATTGTATATATATACCTTTATCTGTTTATTTGTTTCAAGTGAAAATATTAATAGGTAGACTATTTTAATTGAAACAGAGAATTTGAATTGCAAGTTCATTAATTTGTTCTCTACCTTTTCTTATTTGACTTTCTCATAACATGTCAAACTTGCTTAGTTGAAGTATTATACAGTACTTAACTCGGTAATGCAAAAGGCAACAAAAAAAATGCAACATATTGATGATATAACCTCGAATATGTTATATACGCAACCATAAAATCAAACCATCAAGAGTAATTGAGTTTATTCATTGGACATTCTAAATATTGACTATGATTTTTATTTTTATTTTAATTACAAAATCAAAGATTGAAGCACTCGTTAGTTTGATTTCAAAATCACATCCCCACTTAATCGTTTTCCACAATATATTTAATTTTGCAGATTGATACGAGCTGAATTATTCGGAAAATGGAGGCCCCAAGAGTGGCAATCATGTAACCAAAAGTGGTGATTAGGGATGGCCCATTAATTTCACCAAAAAAAAAAAGCAGAGAGCAACTATTCTAGGATCAAATTGCCACTCTACCCAATAGGCACCAGTCAATACCCTCCACCCCCCATCTGTCACACACATATGGATGTATACAACTCAAACCTATCGAGCAAAAAACAAGATATACA
This sequence comes from Monilaria moniliformis, assembly GCA_034509125.1. Taxonomy (NCBI): domain Eukaryota; kingdom Viridiplantae; phylum Streptophyta; class Magnoliopsida; order Caryophyllales; family Aizoaceae; genus Monilaria; species Monilaria moniliformis. Next base: position 7,516 of record JAYDZE010003874.1, read on the forward strand.
TCTCCAGCATTAGGCATTAGCACATCCATTTCAGCTGTATTGCATGTGTGCATGCACATATACATACAAAAATCAAGAATAAAAATATCAACCACAAAATTCAGAATATATGGGCACTGATTATAATATAAGTTGTCCCCTGCGCATGTCATTTAACATCAACTATTTGTGCGTTTGTACTTTGTACTTAGAGAGAAAGAGCGGAAAGGGAGTGTGTGTTTGATTTATGTATATGTCAATATTACACATATAATTGCATATGTCCTTAACAATTTGATCGAATTGTCAGCGATCGCAAACGGCATTTAATCAATCCATCTAATCAACTCAACCACCTACATAATGACTAAACATTGTGAAATGAAAATTGGACCCCCTTTCTTCATCTATTTGTCGCTTCTAATCTTCTTTCCCACTATTTTAATTTTGTGTCCCATAGCATCACATTATTAATTTTACTATTTAAGATTTATTCTAAAATGGGTCAATTAATGGTTAATAACATCTATCCACTTTGATAGTAGAAAGATAAAATATATTCCATGAAAAAATGAGAACGTTAAATAATATATATAAACCCTAAAATGATTCTATCCTACCCCAACCCCCTCCTTTTGGATGAAATCATAAGTCGCATTATCTATTGTGTCACATTATTAATTTCACAACTCTAACTATTTACTACGAAAACGAAAAATAGTATATATCAAACCCCATTTTTCTCATGGCTTCCGAAATAACTGCATACGAATCGCCCCCTGGGACATTCAATTCAAGCAGTAGGTTTTCCAGTATGAGGTGAATCTTTTTTCCGAAACACCGAAATCAAGAAATTTCTAGCTAGTTCATCAAAAAGTTTTAAAATCCCGCTTATGAATAAACACAAATTCGTAGATTTTTTTTTTAAATCTACATCTCAATGCTGAAGCTCATAAATAACTTCTGATACAAACTCACCAAGTACAGTAACATCTTCACCTACAGATCTTGATTCAGATGAATATGAATTTTGGGAATTGATTAACTCAATTTCTTCAGAATTATGGATGAAATTTGTCAGAGGTTTTGGAAAATCGATTCGTCATTTACATAGAGAGTAGTAATTAATAGATAATTAGAGAAATCAAACTATATTGATGGTTTATAACAACTTGAAGGGAGTATTGTGGGATGAGATAGAGTGTGTGATGCCTTCCCATTAACGGCGGCACAAGGGACTTTGCTAACAATTATTTGGATAAACGCATTGGTTAACTTATTGGGCCTATACACGTATAAAACATTTTCAGCTAGGGATGTCACATTAAGTGATATTTATGTCTAAAATAATTACAACTATGCCGAGAAAGGCTATACAAGAACTTGCTAGATAAAGCGATAGGAGTGCTCTTAATATTACGTACTAGAATTATTTTTTAGCCTTATCAAGCTTTAATTAAGTTGAAAGTCTAGCTGTCACTAATTTAATCATTGAGCTTAGTTGGAGGCACTACAACAAAAATATTTCACCCCAGATGAGAAAAAAACTGGAGTGTGTAAGGATGAGGGAAATCTAGAGAGAGAGAACTCCAAACGGCTTGTTTCTTGAATGTTGCGTAGTTGTTTTAGGACAAAAATTGCAGAAACCAACAAAAAATTGAACCCATTAATTAATTTTGGTTAGGGGTGGGGGTCCGAATTGATGAATCTGTCAGTGCCCATGCATTTGTGTTGGAAGCTTTCCTCAAGTGAAAAGAGTTAAACGGCCAGTTGGTAAGGGAACACCAAATGTTGACACAACAATCTGAACCGCACGTGCGATGCGACCCCATTATGTTCTAAACTTTCTCGTGGTTTCTCTATTCTTGGTATTATATTGAATCTAGGTGTCAATTAGATGTAGTTTCCATATATATATATATGCGCATTAGGTGAACGTGAAAACTATGTCCTAATGCATAATTAAAACTAAATCTCATTCATTAGATTCAAATATGGATAGATATAATTTAATGAAAACGTGTAGCATTACAAATGTATTACAAAATCATTATTGAGGTATAATTGTCACTTAAACTTATTAAGCGACAGTTTTTTTAAGAATTTGGTAGGATTTGAGGAGTAATAACTCCACTATATATGATGAAATTTACTTAGTGTTGTGATGAATACATTGAACATCTATACTATATCTGTTGTATTTTGTTTGATTAATTTATAGGCTTGCTATGAGTGATTTCCCAATAAGACGGTAAAGGGAAGTGTGCATGTTTGTATGGAACGAATGGAGTATATATCTATATATGTGTGTGTATGTGTGGAGAGAGAGATTTAAATGGAAATCTATATTTAAAATAAGATTATAAAACCATTTTTAGTCCTTCGATCTTGAAGGTATATGGTCGATACCTCTCATTGCTGGATGAGTGCAGCACCAGGTTTCGAATCTCATAAGGAGTGAAAAATTCATTTAATTACATTTTTTCGAGTGTAGTTAATTTCACTATGAATGCAATGATATGCAATGACTTTATACGTCAAGTGCAGTAATTTTAGTGTTTTTAGTTCTGACAATAAAAATGAGTTTTTACGTTAACCCACTCCTAAATATATATGATGAAGTTCAATTTTTTTAATTATAAAAATTAAGAACTACTTTTAGCCATTAGATGGTGAAAATTTATGGTGAATGCATTTCATTTGTTGAATGAATGTAGACACGAGCTAGAATTCTAAATGTGACAATTTTTTTATTGCAATTAATTTGCATTATAATTAAATACTTTATACATTTAATTCAAGTGTCTTAAGTTCTCATAATAATTTTTTATTTTATTTTAACCAACTGTTATAATCAAAATATTAAAGAACCATGTGGCATTGGAGAGTTAGGGCCAGTTTCTGGGAAACAAATATTAAAGAACCATGTGGCATTTGAGAGTTAGGGCCAGAATCTGGGCAACCCAAAATATTTGGGCTAGCATTTGGGATCTTGCTTTCAGGTTAGGTGCCTATGTTAGATATTTCATGTTGCACTGACCGGGCTAGGCCCATCCAATTTTGTCAAAATATTTGGGCCTATCTAATAGATTGTTAATATTTATGGAGTTCAGCCTAACTATTTGGACCTGATGTAATGGACTTGTGTTACAGTCGATACCTCTAATCTTGATCACCAACGACTAACTGTTCCAAAATTGCTGAGTTACTGTTCAAACCAATGTTTTAAAAATCGGACCGGTGAACAAACCGGCGAAACTATAGGTTCATAGTTCAACTGGTCGGATCGGTCAGATCATTGGTTGAACCGGACTACTATATATATATATATATATATATATATATA
>JAYDZE010003885.1:0-10839 GCA_034509125.1 Monilaria moniliformis
CGATGTCGTTGAGATAATTGTCATTTAAATAATAACTTTTCGTTGAATTCCGGCCGACACGTCACCACCAATTTCACTGAAATTTTGATCCGTGGGATAATTAAGAAAATATGAAAAGTTATGATTTTATGTTCCATTTTCAAAAGTTATGGGATTGACCAGAAGTAAACAAAAAGTTATGATTTAAATGGCAATTATCCCTATAAATATTTGCTTAAAATTGGGGTGTGGGCCATCAATTGTGAAATTGTGGGACCACCTGAAACATGCAAAATAATTTTTCCAGCTGCTTAATGAAAAATCGTTAACAGTACAATAGGGTTTAATAATAATACTAATAACTTTAATCCGGGACATTTAATATCAAGCGCACCTAATACATTGATCTATTTTTATTGCAAGTAGAATTTCTGAGATATTTTACTAATTCAAATCACAGAAAATAATTTTCAAGGTCCAAAAAACTTTAAAAAAATAAAAATAAAAAAATGAACTGATCCATGATGTTACTTCCATGTGACAGATTAGAGGATATATTGAGGCAAACCTGATCTTGAGAAGAATTTTGGCATGCTATCCTTCTCCCACTGGACTCCACATTATTTATAAGATTTTTACTTCAATTTTTTATTACAACACATAACATAGAAATATGGTCCAAGACCCCCCAAATGGCAAATACTATAATTAATTGAATTTCTTTTGGTTATATACACGTATAAAACTTGGACGGTATATAGTATATACCGTATTTATATATACTCTCATTTTTATACATCTTGCCATATACATATATAATACGTACATTAATTAATAAATGCATACACATACATCTCGTTTATTAAAGTTTACAAACTAATTAAAGCTGCATCATTAACAAAATTTCATGCTAACCCTTCAAAGATTTCTCTAATATGATGGGAGCAACAAGATTTTGGTTGAGAGCTTTTGAAGCCCATTATTTTGGTTGTTTTTCTATGTTGACAATTTTATTCACGAACATTCGGTATTGCTACTTAAATCATCGGGAAACTCTAATTCCTCGACACCAAATCTCGGCTCCATTACTTAATTATCAAATGTCTTACCGATGAATCGATAATACAAGAGGATTATCGAGACAATTAACATCAAAATCTCTCAATTAAATTTGAGCTTTGATGTCATATAGATGTTTAAATCTTAATTTCAAATTTGTGCAAATATTTAGGAAAGATAAAATTGTTGCAAATTGAAAAATTAAAAAAACATTCTAAAAATGGGATTTAATTTGCAAAAATGTTGTAAGATTGACATTTAATGCAGTTAATCATGATTTAAAAAAAAAAAAAATCGGAGTTAGGTTGATTGTATCTCACGAGAAATATTAATTTCTCTTGCAGGAAACAATTCAAAGGATTGTGGTTTGTGATTTAAGTGATATTTGTAATTGTTATTTATGTTGTAATTTATCGATTGTTATTTCAAACTTTAGTATGTAAATTCTATCGATTGAAAAAGTTTGGGGCCAGACATTACTTTCCAATTGAGATATTGTCATAACATGTGGTTTGACTTGTTCATTTGTAAATCACCAAAATGCATGCAAACCCAAAATGACAAGCAAGAAAAGTTTCAAAATCTCCAAGTAGAGGCTTTCCTCACAAAAATAATTAAAGGACAAATTGTCAAATAAATCACAAAATTTGATTAAACTTTGGTTGGTTCTATATTTTTTAAAAACGAAACTAAAAATCACTATATTTGAAAAATTCACAATTGTCCCATGGTGAAATTTTTCGGTGGCATATATGTTATAATTTAATGACAAAGCATATACCTATACTAATTTAGATGATGTGGCTAACAAGTGGTGCATACATGTACTAAATGACGTCGTTTCGGAAAGGGCAAATTGCCAAATAAATCACAAAATTTGGTCGATCCCATACTTTTCAAAAACGGAACTATAAATCACCTAGTTTGAAAAATTCGCAATTGTCCAACCCGTCTTAATTTGGGCAAAATCGAAGTTGAGGTGTTGACCAAAAATATCTGTGTGGACAAAACGGTCGTGGAACAAAAATACGTCGTTTAGTAACGCTCGAAACAACGCTGTTTCGTTGAATTAAGTATTTTTTTATGTTTTTCTTTTCTTCTCTTCCAACTCTCTCACTCTCTCCTCCATGTGTAATGCTCTACTCGAATCAGATATTTAATCCTTTCCTTTCCATTGCACTAACGCTTGAATTTACTAAAAAATACACTATATATAGACGCAAAAATCTCAAAAATCTACCGCGCACCGCTACATGTGATGTCAATGGTGTGAACAAAAGGCTGAAAAAAGAACTCACGGGAAACAAGCTTGCGTAGATTACAGGCCTGAATAAATGAGCATGGGCGAAACTTAAAAAAAAATGAAAAAAGAAAGTTCTCATAATGACAGAGGGTTCATTTAGTGCGAGAGAGAGTAGAGATAGATGGAGAGAGAGAGCATGCGATACAAATGGATCGCTGCTAAGATTTGAGGGGAACCATAATTTGTACAAAAATCATGCGTTTTGCCTTTGGAAATCGACGAAGTGTCTGACGACCGATTCATCGTGGCGGAGAATCTGAGATTCAGCGTCTCCGCCAATTACTGATGGCTGCACAGTAGTTTCATCGGAGAAGATAGGGAATTCCTGATGGTGTCACAGAAAAATGTGGATATATTTCCTAGTTTCAAGGACGAGAGTGCCGCCGGCGACATTCAAGGGGAAGAGAAAATCGGGCTATGTGTTTGGGGGTAAGAGATGGAGAGGAAATAAAGAGAATTAACTTATTTTAAAGTTTTAAAAACCAAAAACAACGTTATTTAGTGCACATCTGCACCACTTGTCAGTCACATCATCTAAATTAATACATGTATGCGCCATGTCATTAAATTATTACACGTATGCCACCAGAAAACTTCGTCGTGGGACAATTGCGATTTTTTCAAATTTGGTGATTTATAGTTCCGTTTTTGAAAAGTATGAGATCGATTAGAAGTTGACCTTTCGTGATTTATTTGGCAGTTTGTCCTTAACGATGTTGTTTTGTTCCTCGACTGTTTTGTCTACGTAGATATTTCCGGTTAACACCTCAACTTCAATTTTTTGCCCAAATTAAAACGGGTGGGACAATTGCGAAATTTTCAAACTTGGTAATTTATAGTTCCGGTTTTGAAAAGTATTGGATCGACCATAATTTGACCAAATTTTGTAATTTATTTGGCAATTTGCCCATAAACAAAATATCCAAGTAGTGGTGCGTGTGGTATACACTCTCAGTGGTGCGAGTATAAGTAGAAAATGATAAAGGTAGAAATATATGGGGTTTGTTAAACTATCTTCATATGTGAACTCATTCGATCCAACTTAATTCAACTTTTTAATAAAATATTCACTTCTCTTTCATCCACATACACAATCCTCAACTTAATATAATTTATACTTCAATTCGTGACCTCAACCCAACCTAATAAAGTATTGTCTTTTTCATATATTTTAAATTATGTATAACAAACATAATTAATTTTAATATATTAAAAATATTAAAAAATTTACAGAAAATATTTTATATATTAAATTTATATTAAAAATTACCAAATTTGGATAAGATGGGAAATTTGGAAAATTTTGGGAGTTATGATATTATGAAGAATGTGGATAATTTTGGGAATTTTGAAAATTTTGGAACCAAGAACTATAATTTGGATGATTTGGATCCATGAGTTTTGATGATACCAAATTTGTGAAAATAAAAATGTACGAAAGAAATCGTGAGAGAATAAAATTTTAGTTTGTTTGTGAAATGTTGAGATGCTGGAAATGATTTATATAGAGAAAAAAAATCATAATTTTGATTTTTAAAATATATAACTATTTTTTATTTTATTTAAATAATATTTAAATAAATAAAAAACTACACTAAATGTGACACATGTCACTATTTGCCTTAGCTTTTTTTAAAAATAAAAAAAAACCTTGAGGCTGTTCCAGCGTTAGGTCACATGAGTTGGCCAACTTTCTCTTTAAAAAAATAATAATAATAATTGATGTTGTCGTGTAGCATGTGACCCTTGCCAATGGTCACCGCCATTGGTAGCCTTAGGGGATGGGGATTGCTGAAAGATATTTTCTTCTAGTGTGTGTGACAGATCAAATACTTTTTTTTTCTTTTTAAAGAAATGCTAAAAAAATAACTATAATTTCCTTTTTTCTTTTTTTGGTTCCAATGAAAAAGAAAATAAAAATCTGAGGCTTTTCTTACCCTTAATTTCACTAAGCCTTGGTTTCACTATGAATAAAATATTTCGGAAAAAAAAAATTCATGTAAAAGCTAGCTAACTTTTTGGAAGCTTAAATATTATAGGAGACTATCATTCAATGAATTGAGCAAATTGAACCTTTCAGATGATAATTTTGAATTGAATTAAAACCGAATGTAATACTGCTTATCTATCTGTTCCTTCAAATGAAACTTAGTGCTAGGCATTCTTCATTATACTTGTTTTTTTTTGTTGACAAATTTGATCTTTTCCAATATTGCAGATTAGGTGATTAAAATATAATAACGATTAATATAATAATTTGATTACACACTTTTTAACCATGTGAGACAGGCAGACTAATGAGCAAGCTGACCTACGTAATCTTTTAAATCAAAACCGATTTTTCTCTACTCAAATTTATATCTTTCTCCATTTCAACAAATTTAAACACCACTCCAAGTTCAACAATCGTAGGGATAAAGTTATGCTGTGAACTAAGCTTTGGTTTCATGTTATGATTCAAGTTCAACAGTACTTGATATAACGATAGATAAATACATTCAAAAATATCCATTACGGGTAACTAAAATTCATAATCATAGTACTATCAAATTGTAATTTGAGATCCGTTAGTTTGTGATGAACAGAAGTGTCAAGATTGGCAAACGACGAAGCCCAACTTGTTGGCGTGGAATACAACGTGACATTTGTTTTAAGGTCAACTACTTGTATTATCACTATCATAGTATCATCCCAAAGTATTCTATAATTAACTTTATTTAAATTCTAGCATGACATCAGTCAGTTTGTCATGAATGAAGTCGCTGGAATCGGATAACTTGAGCCAAGCTGGTTGACATAGTCACATAAATAATTTTAGCATATCTTTAGCCAAACAAAAGTCCTACTCTCAAAAAGAAAAGGAAAAACTCCTACTTCTCTAATTAGGCCACACTTTTTGCGCTTTAGACCACCCTTTATTTTTCATTATGGAAGGTACAATTTTTTTTTTATTTTTTTTAATCTAAAACAATTGTAGGAAAAGATAGGCTTTCTTGGAACCTAAAAATATCAAAATCCCAATGTATGAATTGTCAATGTCACCCTACCAAATTCTCAGTGTAAAATATCAATATCTAATCAGATTATTTTCAAATGCAGATTATTTTCGAAAATATATGACCACACAAAAAATGGTTATAGGATTGAACGTAGAAGTACAAGCTGAAGGGGGAAAAAAGAAAAAGAGAAAAGGAACAGGCACAACAACCGTTTGCTTCCCAAAAAAAAAAGAAAAAAAGACGAAAGTATTCTTTTATATGTTCTTTTTTTTAAATATTAAGGTTCGAAAATAACATAAAATGGGTGATCCATCAAAATTGTCAATTCAAGATTTTAATGACTAAATACCGAACAGCATGTTGGAATGGTTAGGCTTGAATCAAGAATTTAATATTTGAAATGCTCCTATCTTATATTTTAAAATTTTAAATAGCAAGTTAAAAATAAATAAAATTGATATGGAGTAATCCTAACTTTTTCCTATCCGGGGCAAATGAGTAAAGGACCTGGAACAAGATCCAAAAAGGATCTGGACGTCAAAGACCTAATCTACAGGAGTGACCCGAGTCCACGGAGACCTGGCGGGTGATAAAGTTTGCATTGCAGCGGATAAAACTCAACAAATGAACACAAGTCTCAGCCATTTTCATTGATGTGTAAACAAGAGTTACAGCATACATTTATATAGCTACATTTCAGCTACACAACAAGGAGTGTACAAACCCTAATAATAACTACCATCACTAGCTAACAAAAGTGCTTTAACCGAAAGATAGGAGAACAATAAATGTTGCTGTACTCTTCACTTGAAGACTGAATACACAGAGTCAAGGTGCTCCCTTTGTGCCACATAAGATGTCTTTCCAGCTAGGCTTCATGAGCTTAGTTGAGCTTATACTTTCCATGTCATCAACCATTCCACAACACGCAGTGCATGGCATGGAATCAGGACGTTCATCATGCTTTACTTCATCATGGAGCTGAGAAACAGCAACGTTAACACTTCCCTCAATTCGAGGGAGGATAAGGAACATATTCCTAGCTTGTTTCTTAACCTCATGAAGAATTGATGTCCTAATGGCTTCGTTAGAACGTCCGCAATTTGATCCGACGACGGAACGTGCTTCAATTCAATCTCTTTTGCCATCACTTTATCTCTAACAAAATGAACATCAAGCTCTATGTGTTTAGTTCTTGCATGGAGAACTGGATTCGAAGCCAAGGCTATAGCACTTAGATTATCCACCCAGATCACCGGCCTTCCCTGAGTTTCAGCTTTAATTTCTCCGAGCAGGGACTTCACCCAAGTAACTTCAGCAGCCGTTTGAGCCAAGCTGCGATATTCGGCTTCCGTACTTGACCTGGATACAACAGATTGCTTCTTTGAGCACCAGGATATTAAGTTGGTTCCGAGGTAGACACAGTATCCGGTGACTGACTTCCGGTCGTCCAGATCCGATGCCCAGTCAGAATCACTGAAGGCAGTGATTGATGCAGTTGATCTTGTTATGTGCAATCCATAGTGTGAGCTCCCAGCAAGATAGCGCAATATTCTTTTGACAGCCTTCCAATGAGTATCAAGAGGACACGACATAAACTGACTGACCTTATTTACACTGAAGCTTATCTCCGGACGAGTAATCGTAGCATATTGCAAGGCTCCAACCGTGCTTCTATATAGCTTGCCATCAATGCTGGGATCTCCTTCTGATTTGCATAGTTGAGAGTTGGAGATCATAGGAGTAGGCTGTCCTTTAGCTTGCTGCATATCCAGCTTCTGGAGGAGATCTTTGATGTAGTTGGCTTGACTGAGATGAAGCCCTTGCTTAGTTTTGGTCACTTCAATACCGAGAAAGTGTGTCATTTCCCCTAAATCCTTTATGGAGAAGTGAGAGCTAAGTTGATGAATGACAGAATGTAGAGTGGAAGGAGTGTTCCCAGTGATGAGAATATCATCAACATAGATGAGGAGATAAGTGATTTCTCTGGATTGCACACGATAGAACAGGGAAGCATCGGCTTTAGATTGAGAGAAACCAAGTGATATGAGCACAGAATGCATGGTAAAAAACTAAGAGCGTGAAGCCTGCTTAAGACCATATAAAGATTTGTTTAATTTGCACACCAAAGAAGTGGAACCTTGTGCAAATCCAAGAGGTTGACGCATGTAAATTTCTTCATGTAAATCACCATGAAGAAAGGCATTGTTACATCAATGTGATGTATTGACCACTGTGCAGAGACAGCAATGGAAAGGATAATTCTGATAGTGTTTGGCTTAACCACAGGGCTGAAGGTTTCAAAGAAATCAAAGCCTGGTTGTTGTGAGAAGCCTTGAGCAACAAGCCGAGCTTTATGCCTGACAATAATCCCAGCAGAATCTTTCTTAATTCTAAATACCCATGTGCATCCAATGAGGTTCTTACCTGGAGGCAGAACAGTAAGAGTCCAAGTCTTATTTTTTAAAAGAGCAAGGTACTCTTCTACCATTGCCCGTTTCCAAACTGGAATGTGTAAAGCTTGAGCAGGAGACTTGGGAAGGACTGAAGTAAGTGTGGATGAGAGGTAGAGTTTGGGTTTAAAGATTCCATGTTTAGCTCTTGTGATCATGGGATGAGCTGAAGTGGTGATAGGGATATGAGTAGTCTGTGGAGATGATGATGGTGCACCAGTATTAGAGTCATGAGCAGATGAAGATTGTGAAGAAGCAGTGGAGATAGTGGAAGAATGGCAGTGGAGCTAGTGGAAGAATGGCAGTGACGAGGACTAGTGGGAACAAGAGTATTAGTGAGTGTAGGAGAGGGTTGTATAACATGAGGAGATGGTGGAGTAAGATTGAACGGAAGAGAAGAGACAGTTGATGGAAAAGTGGGAGTTGGAGCAGGAGAGGAGCATGAAGAAGATTGAAAAGGAAACTGAGTTTCATCAAAGATGATGTCTCTAGTGACAATGACTTTTCCATTTGATAAGAGAGCTTTGTATCCTTTGTGTGTGGTACTATAACCAAGGAATGTTGCAGCCTGAGATCTGTACTGCAACTTGTGATTATTATAAGGACGAGTGAAAGGATAACACAGACAGCCAAAAACCTTTAACAAGCTGTAATCAGGTCTATTGGAGAAGAGCTTTTCATGAGGAGAGATAAGGTTTAAGTTGTGAGATGGTATGCGGTTTATGAGGTAAGCTGCAGTAGTGAAAGCATCATCCCAAAAATGAGATGGTAAGTGAGCTTGAGCTAATAAAGCTAACCCCATTTCAGCCACATGTCTGTGCTTGCGTTCTGCAAGACCATTCTGTTGTGGAGTGTAGGGGCAAGAGATCCTATGCTGTATTCCATTATCCTTCAAAAAACTGGTTAAAGCTTGGTACTCTCCACCCCAATCTGACTGTAGTACTTTGATTTTGCTGTTGAGTTGATTCTCAACCAAAGCTTTAAAAGTTTGAAAAACAGACTTGACTTCCCCTTTAGCCTTTAAGAGATATAACCAAGTGTATCTACTGTAATGGTCTATAAAGGTAACATAGTAGGAGTAACCATTTCTGGAAACAACAGGTGATGGTCCCCACAAATCACTATGAATCAACTGAAGAAGAGCAGTGTAATCAGAGTTAGAGCTAGAGTAGGGAAGTCTATGAGCTTTAGCTATGCAGCAAGGATGACATAGAATACTGGATTTCATTGAGTTGAAGGAAATATTACAATTGTGAAGGATCTTTTCAACTACATCAAAAGCAGAATGTCCTAGCCTTCTATGCCACAAGTCTATACTAGAGACAACACCAACAGAATGACAGTGAGGAAGAGACATTGAACAAGCAGAAGTTGAGTTACTGATGTTCTTCTTGGAAGAGAAAGCATTGTGAGACTGCAGCGGTTTGGAGTGAGAAGCAGTGGAATTGTGGAGAATGAAACGATATAGACCTTGATCAACTATGCCCTTGAGGAGGATAGCCTTGGAAACCTGATCCTTGACAAGACAATAAGAAGGATGAAATTCAAAAAAGACATTGTTATCTTTAGCAAATTGTGAGACACTTAAGAGATTTTTGGTGACATTAGGCACAAGAAGAAGATTATTCAAGAAGAAAGATCTAGCATTTTGTGAAGCAGAAGAGAGGACCAAAGAATGTCCTACATGAGTAATGTCAACACAAGATCCATCACCAAGGGCAAGAGCCTTACCTCCATGGTATTCTGCACCAGTGTTCAGGTTGTTGATATCGTTTGAAACATGATTTGTGGCTCCTGAATCTGGATACCAAGGAGAGGAGGAAGATCCATCAAAAGATACCTCTGAAGGAGCACGAGGAATCTGGTTTCCCCTAGCTTGAGACAGGTTGACAGAGGGGCTTGAAGAGAAGCCAGTTTGGTGGTTTGCAGGCTGTTGTTGAGGGCGATTTTGAGCAGCCTGAGGAACAAAATTTTGATCAAACCTATACCAACACTTGTCAGCAGTATGACCCACTTTCTGACAGAGTTGACAAGTTGGTTTATTTCCTCCATATCCTTTAAAGTTCTTTCCTCCCTTGCCATTTTTGAATCCTCCATTATTTTTCATGTTGCTGGAATTGTAGTTTCCTTTGTTGTAGGAAAAATTCTGATCCTTTCTTTGACCAGCAGCATGTGCAAGATTGAGTGAGGGTTGAGATCCCTCCATGCTTCCAGCAGCAGATGACTTCGTTGATTCCAATCTAGATTCAAAACTTAATAGCAAAACACTTACATCCTGCACAGACCAAGTGTCTGCCTTGGAGGTTATGGTTACCATAACTGAGTCATATTCAGAACCAAGTCCTCCCAATATGTGAAGGATATGATCTTCTTCAAGAACTCTGTATCCTGCTGACCCCAACAGATCACAACAGCTCTTGATCTTGTTGAGATATTCTCTCATGGTAAGAGATTCTTTCTTCATGGTCTGAAGCTGCAGCTTGTACTGCATCACTTTTGCCTTTGATTGACTAGAGAAGCTAGTCTCCAGTGCTCTCCATACATCTTTGGCTGAGTTGAGTCCCACTACCAGCACCATAGTACTTTCTGCAAGAGAAGATTGAATCCAGGCAGACAGTAGTTGGTCTTGGCGATGGCAAGCTATAAATTCAGGATTAACTTGAATCCCTTCGGATCCATCAACTGCTATCATTTGCGGAGGCACCAACTGTTCTCCGGTGAGATATGGTTCAAGTCCATATCCCCTTACAGTTGCTAGAATCTGCTGCCTCCAAATCAGAAAGTTATTTTCTGAAAGTTTCACATAAACTGGATGATTTTGGGGTAGAATGGGTATAGGAGTAATGTTGGAGTGCGAAATAGGTTGCATGGTAGTGTTAGATTGTGAGGACTCAGCCATGACAGAAGGTAAGAAAGAAGAAACAAGGAAGAAGTAAAAGAGACAGGTTAGGAAACCCGCTCTGATACCATGATAAAGTTTGCATTGCAGCGGATAAAACTCAACAAATGAACACAAGTCTCAGCCATTTTCATTGATGTGTAAACA
>JAYDZE010003896.1:0-29057 GCA_034509125.1 Monilaria moniliformis
ATTTCAACCATGCACTAGACGACCAAAGGAATCACAACGCAAAACTGAATTACATGGATTCCACAATTGTTCCTACCTTGTCTACGAAGTTGTCTATTAAGAAACACGCAGCTACAATCTACACTGACTCCATTTTCAGAAAGGTCCGGAAAGAAATAGTTGATGCATGTTATACGTGTCGGGTTGCAGAGTTGGTTATTGAGAATAAAATCGAGACTTACAAAGTAGTTGACAAATTCCAAAACACATGGACCTTGAAGCACGACATGGATGACAGTTTGTACGAATGTGGATGTAAAATGTACGGAAAGGTCGGCCTATTGTGCAGCCACCTATTTTTTCTGATGAAGAACAAGGACCTGAAGTTGATCACTGGAAAATACCATAGAGGGATGAGCATAAGGCGAACATAGTGGTGGACGATAAAGTCAGGGCTCTCAATAAGTTGTATGCATCCTTCTATGGATTAGTTCAGAGAGTCGAGGGTAATATTGATCAGATCAATTCACTTACAGCGCTATTGATGATGCGGGCCAACACATGTTTGGAGATACAGCAATATTATCCAGTGTTGAAAAGAAAAAGATGGTTGAAGAGTTCTATGGTTCAAGGAGTTCTATGATGCGGGCCAACACATGTTTGGAGATACAGTAGTATTATACAACAATATTATCCAAGTGCACCCACTAAATGTTGTCAAGACAAATGGTTCGGTAGTCGGTTGGTTTCAAGGAGAGATAAAATCATTAGGGACTTAAAGAAACCTGTACGACGATGTGCAAAATGTCGTGAGATGGGCCACCACGACTCAAGGAATTGTGACAAAATTAAAGAGAAAAATAATTAGGGACTATATTTGTTTTATGCGAGCAATTAATACTTCATATCCTAGCAGTGTAATATATTTACTTGATAAGCAGATAATATATGTATATGAGCATTACAATATAAACAAGCACGTGAGCAGTAAATCAGTTATGAATAATCAGTGTTCATTTAATGATGCTCTATATATTTATGATGCTCTAAGTAGATAGTAGAGAGAAATTAATATAATATGGAACAATGTATCAATAACTATCATGTTTAAAAACTAGAGCAATGTAATATGTTTACTCGAGCAACATATCGTATATATTACAAATTAGAGCAGTATAACATATTCACTCGAGCAGTATAACATTTTTACTCGAGCTACACAAACGATATCACATGAGCAGTGGAAATTTAAAAACTAGAGCAGGTTTACTCGAGCAGCATATCATTTAATACATGAGTAGTATATATTAAAAGTAGAGCAATATAACATGTTTACTCGAGCAAAATATATATCCATATTAGTGAGGTTCAACAAGCAGTATACCATTTGCACTCAAGCAGTATATGTTATATTATGGAGCAGTATTTCAATAAGTATCGAGCAACACAACATAACCAAGTTAGCAGTATATCATATGATATAGAGCAGCAAAGCACCATTATAAGAGAAGTATATCTTACATTATTAGAGTACCATAGCATAAACAGCTTAGAAGCATAGCACATATTGGACGAGCATTGAAACCTAAGCAAGAGATAAACAGATTATATAATACAGGGCAGTATTGCACATACAAGTTAGCAGTAAATCAGTTAGAAATAAGCAGTATATCTGAAATGACTTTTATAAGCATCTCAAAGATTGTATTGTTCTTACATGCCATAAACTTTGAATAATTAAACTTCAAAAGCATTAATAATTGAATCTAGAGCTATTCAAAAGTTCGATTGGTCTTCTTGTTGTATGGTGACCAACAAGGTTAACTTCTTGGCGTTTGTAAGCACAAACTTGCAAGATGTGCCCATTTTGAGATTGTTATCACTGTAAAATTTAGCCCATCCGCGGGTTATTAGTATTTTTTCACCTTCCTCCCTCAGCCTAAGGGTCCATGACTTATTGTTGACACGCAGTATGATCTCGGACACTGATTTTCGAACGATATGTTCCACCCAGAATATTTTTGGTATGTTCTGCAGAGAAAATAATTTATAGATGAATTGGTCTTTTTAAGAGTAACATGCTCTACTATACAACACAATGAAAAAAAATTCTTTACCATATGTTTCTTGTGAACCTTTGTAAGGACGGTGGAGAAAGACGGTTTCGGCTCTGTTTGCGATGGAGCAATGTCCTTTGTTCCAGCCAAAGGTATTGAAGAGGAGGCTTCATCTCCGTGCAGAAGTATTTGGGATTGAATAATATTTTTCTCCCAGAAACGATCGGGTATGGGCAAGTTCTGCATAGTCAGCCACAAATAAATGCATTACTCTCTACGTCATTAAGCAATGATTTGGAAGAGTAAAAACTGGTACTTACGATCTTCCTGGAAGTGCCTTCTGTATCGCCTGCAATTGTTTTCGTCATGTATTTTGGGCTGAAGATCTTCAAAATGAAGTGAGATTCACCTACATATGAGAATTCGAGCAAATTGTTGTCTTTAATTTAATTCTGTTCACGGAAGTCCGACCATCCTTCATCAATGTAGTATTGATTTCTCACTTTTGTAAGTCCTAACTCCATCAACAATTTTGGTGATCTTTCAATCATTCAAGTCATTTGTAAGGTTCCGTCGAAGTTTTGAACAAACATAGGAGCTATCGTCTATTGCAAATGAAGAATAAAAGTTATTAATGGAAAAGTCCTTAACAAATACTGGTAATTGCCAAGTAATAAACATTGAGTCACAAGTACAAGTCGTTTTTCGTGGAATCAGTGCATGTAGATTTCCACGAATTGAGGCTCTTTGTCATCCATTGATCGATCTTTCTACCGAATTCTGCGAAATGAAATGATAGAAGTTAGACCACAATGAAAGTGAGATAAAGATAGAGGAGTGTGTTTGAGTAAAACTTACGCAAATAGGGGATTTGGGAATTGGAATTTGTGAACCGGTGGTTGTTGGACTTTGGTAATTAAGACTGTAATGCTTTTGGAAACCGGTGGTTGTTGGACTTTGGGAACCGGTGGTTGTTGGACTTTGGAAACCGGTGGTTGCTGCCTCATTAAATGTGCAAAGCAATATACCTTATATATGGTAGAAGCATACAACACGTCAGTGAGCAGTATGCTTGACATGTAAGAGCAGTATGTTACACATCACTGAGCAGTATGTTTCAAAATTGTTATCATTATATGATATCATTATGAGCAACATGTTTGTTTTACTCGAGCATTATTTTTGTTTTACGCAATCAAGCAGTATGTACTCATATTGCTTACGTACGAGCAGTATATCTTACACGGCCAAGCATTATACTTTATATACAGTAGCAGCATATAACACGTCAGTGCGCAGTATGCTTTATACATAAGAACAGTATATTACACATCACTGAGCATTTTGTTTCAAAATTGTTATCATTATATGATGTCATTATGAGTAGCATGTTTGTTTTACTCGAGCATTAATTTTTTTTTTTACGCGATCAAGCAGTATGTTCTCATATTGCTTACGTACAAGCAGTATGTCTTACACGGCCAAACATTATACCTTATATGCGGTAGCAGCATATAACACGTCAGTGAGCAGTATGTTGGTTTTACGCGAGCAGTATGTGTGTTTTAGGCGAGCATGTATTACTTCATTTCCTAGCAGTATTCAGTAATATTCCATATCCTAGCAACATTCAATATTGGTATGACCATTACAACATAAACAAGTTAGCAGTAAATTAATTATAAGTAAGCAGTTATAAATAAGATATAATGAACTAGTGAAATTTTATATATTTTGCAAAATACTTTACATCAATGCATTAGCTTCTATTTTTTTTCCCGCGATGTTTGATCGGTTCTGAAGGCCATTTTTTCGCAGTTCTGACCATTTTCTCTACATCAATTTTCTTTTTTCTGGTTGCAACGTCAAAATGGCCCTGGGCTGCGTAGCGTGTTTTATATGTTTGTTCATTCACATCTGCCATCACCAATGAACTGCAGTATTTGGCTCCCAAGAACTGCAGGTCGATCACAGTTTTATCATTCAGTCCACTTTTCCAGCCCTTCAACCCACCCATATATGTTTTCATGTGCCTCATTGCACAGACACCACAATCATTGAAGTTTTCATCTGATCTCCATGGTATCCTAACAACTTGAAGATGGCCGTTTATTATTTTATAATATATGAAGTGCTCGCCTTGCTGTTTGAGAGATTCGGCAAAGAAGCGTCTCTGAAACAAGTTAAATGTAACTAAATATTAACAACAGATGCACTTATTTTTATGACAAGAGAACTTAAAGTTATAATCATACCACAGTAGCTGGGATCTGACCATATTTTGCTTGAATGACTGCTTTGTCTTTCGATATCAATTGATTGTCTAGTATGATCACATTCCCACATCTCATGTTAATGACAGTCACATAGTAGTGTTCATCTGATAAGATGGGAATGGAAACCTGTTTACAAAATACAACCGTAATCAGTATAATGATCACAAGTGTAGCAGTATAGTAAGCACAATGGAGCAGTATAACATATATAAGAGGGCAGTATATAAACCAGGATCGAGCAGTATGTCTGAAAACGCTGAGCAGTAAGGCATATGAGATCGAGCAGTATGTCCGAAAATGCTGAGCAGTAAGGCATATAGGATCAAGCAGTATATTACATATTAGTAGAGCAGTAAATAGAATTATAGTGCATTTTGAAGAACTTACTAAATCATACTTTGACCACGTAAAACCAATGATTTTTCTGATCTCAGTAGACAATCTTTCGTGGAATTCCTGAAGTGCCCTTTGCACATCCCAGGATTTTGGTGTATTAACTATTGTGTACATCTGATCAGATAAATACAAACAATGTCAATGGAAGATATAGTATAACAAATATACTGATAGAACATACAGCAGTATATCAAGAAGTATCGAGCAGTATATCAATAACAATCGAGCAGTACATCAATAACTATGGATCAATATATCAATAGTTTGGTCTACTCACAGAAAGATATGTTGTGAAAAAGAGCCGCATGGGTGATGATGGGGACCTATTGCTCCATGTGATTCAAGTATGAAGTCCAAGCATCAATCACACCAATACTGATACGAGAATGTGGCCGTAGTGTGATGTTATCAGACTTTGTCAAGCTGACAGTACCATCATTGTACACTATATGATTCCTGAAGCAGTAAAATAATTAATCAGTATAAGTAATGTGAATAATTAGTATCAAATTTTTAAAAAATAGAATAAAATAAAAAACATACTCATCAAACTCCGTCATCATGACACAATAGTAGATCTCCTTCTCAGCAGTGTCGAGCTTCTGGACAATCGGCAAGGCCCTCCGATTATATGGGGACCTCAACGAAGTGGACGGTTGTTTCTCGGCATCTGTTCTGAGATTGGGCCTGTCAATCTCAGCTGGTCTGGGCTCATAGACAACCAATTGTCCAGTTATCACCTCTCAGGCCTCAACTGCTTGTCCCACTATTGCGTCGAGATCGATATGTTCATCATCATCAGGTATCGACGAATTTGCTGGCGCGGGCTATATATAAAAGCAGTATTTGATTATCCACAAAGCAGCATGTTATAAGGAATCAAGCAGTACAACTTAAAATATCGAGCAGTATATTGAAAAACATCAGGCAGTGAAACAATAAAAGCTGAGCAGTCTACCTCATGCACTTCATCAGTTTGAGGTATAGCCAATTGGACATCGACCTCATCTTCTGGCTGTGACTGTTGTTGCTGCATTTGATCAGTGGGATGAATAACCAAATCGATAGCGACCTCATCTTCTGGCTCTAGCTGTTGTTGCTGCATTTGACCAGTGTGAGGAATAACCAAATCGATAGCGACCTCATCTTCTGGCTCTGACTGTTGTTGCTGCATTTGATCACCATGAACCTTTAAATATAGAAAAGAAAAAATTTATTATCACTGAATAATAAGATAACATAAAAGCAGTATAATATATAATATAGAGAAGTACAGTTAGTTATCTCATAATCACTGAATCCTAAATCAAAAGTAGCGCTCCAAATTTAGTCTTCATGGCAATTTTATCTTCTACCATCTTCATAACAGCTTCAACAGCCTTAATCCACTCTTGATTATCATACTCTTCTTCAGTCATTACTTGGGTCATTTCAGTAACATGATCATTATCATGTATGTCCTGAGATGTTGGATCCTGGTCAAGACTAACGACCTTCATTGTTGCATCGTTGGCAACCTTATAGCAACCCATCTTTGCGACCTGAGGCAGTGCTTCTCTGATATGCTGGATGAGTGTGGATACAACTTGAGCTGCTTTCTTAGCAGCCATTATCAATGCATTAATCTCCTCTCGGGCATTAGGTTTTGATACAACAACTTCATCTACAGTCGTAGCTGGCTCTTCTTGGGCAACACGCTTTTACGGCATAGCGTCATCATCAGCATTTAGGAATGAACCAACTTCATACCTTACCTTCTAAGCACCCTTTGCAAAACCTCCGTCCTGTATCTCATCAGCCTCTCTTCTCCTAAGCAGCTCCCTTGTCCAGCCCTTTATTGTTGGGTATGCACGTACTACGGTTCGTTGAAACAGTACAACCCTATCTATGTAGAAGCACTGCCAACAAAATATAAATCCATATTAGTGAGATTCAACAAGCAGTATACCATTTGCACTTAAGCAGTATATATCACAAACAAGGGTAGTATAACATATGTACTCGAGCAGTATAACATGTTTACTCGAGCAGCATACCATTTAATACGGGAGCAATATATATTACAAACTAGAGCAGTATAACATATTTACTAAGGCAGGATAACATTTTTACTCGAGCAACACAAATGATATAACATGAGCAGTGGAAATTTAAAAACTAGAGAAGTATAACATGTTTACTCGAGCAGCATACCAATTAATACAGGAGCAGTATATATTACAAACTAGAGCAGTATAACATGTTTACTGGAGCAGTATATCATTTGCACTCAAGCAGTATACGTTATATTATGGAGCAGTATTTCAATAAGTATCGAGCAGCACAACATAGCTAAGTTAGTAGTATATCATATGCAATAGAGCAGCAAAACATGTATATCAGAGCAATATAAAATGTACATGAGAGCAGTATAAGATGCATTATACTATGAAGTATAAGATGCAGTATGAAAGCAATGGGGCCAGTGTAAGGAGTAGTTGATTTTATCACCCAGCTGTTGTGGCTGAATACCAGCAACTGTATGAGATAAGGGCACCAATTGTACTTCTTTATTTGTGAGACATCGACGAGGTAATTCAATATCTTTGGCTTTATATACCCATTATGGGTCGACTCTATCAATGCTGACTCCATCAGTATCATGAAGCATTTCTTGATCCAATCGTCGCCTTCTGTGTCTTTGTGCATTTGTTACTGGACATAAGATGTAAGCATCTTGTATTTACCTTTTGGGCATTCAGCAGCAATTTTATCAAGTATTTTTATGTTATCATGCATGTTCTTCCTGTTTATGTACACCTTTCCCTTGGGAATCCTAAGGTGAGCTTCACATCCTCCTCAGCGATGTGCAATATGCTCGCACCCCTGTATCTTATACTGCAGATCTCAAGGTGAAAATTGCTTATGAGACAAAAGCCTAGTCGGTTTGGCAAATCAGTGATCTAGAAGTTTGGTAAAGCTCCAAACCCAATCTCATCTCCAGCAGCTATCTACTTATCATTGAGACTTTTCATCATCTCCACGAAGAATTCAGGGCTTCTTTTGAATATCCCGTGTGATGGAGCTGATGGAAGAGGGGAAAGAGACAGTTGTTGTTGCTGTTGTTTCTGGAGACGTCGACGTGATTGGTCAGCTTTCTTATGTTGTTGCTATTATTTCTGGAGGGGTGGGGGTGATTGGTCAGCTCTCTGCTTAAGCTGTTTTTGGACTTGTGCCAAGGGCATGTCAATTTCAAAATCAGCAATATATTCTGCACGGTCTCTCTTTGCAACTGTAAACAAATAATTTTATTGATTCAGTATAACAATGTATATATATGTTTACTAGCGCAGTATAACACACAATTCAGGAGCAGCAAATATTAGACACTCGAGCAGTATAACATGTTTACTCGAGCAGTATAACATGTATACTGGCAAAATTCTCGATTTGGAGTATTTTAGAAAAAAGGTTCCCGAAATGGGAACCTTTTTTTTAATCTTCCGAAAATGGGAAAGACGCATTCTCGAAATGCGTTTTCACTTAAGTGAAGACGCATTCGGCGAATGCGTCTTCAACTTAAGCGCAGATACGGACTTTTAGGTGTCGTTTCGGTGCCAGAGTAAGACGCATGAGGCTGATGCGTCTTCAGCAGACGCATTTGCCTCATGCGTCTTCCCCTTGGCTTATAAAAACCCGCCCAGCAGCCCTTCTCCTCATTTGTGCGAAAATTTGAAAACAAAAATCTCTCTTTGGTTGGGCGCGATTTTGGCGAGAGTTTGGGGCAAATCTTAGCGGAATTCGTCTAAAGGTATGTTATATAATCTTTATTCTTATATTTATTATTTAATAATGATTTTTTGTATTATTTTTTTGTATTTTTATGATTTATTTAATTTTTAGAGTTTAGAAAATTTATATGTAGATTGTTATTGATATGTAGATTGTTATTGATTTATGTAGATTGTTTTTCATATGTTAGAAATTTATATATGTTAGAAATGTTGACATTATGTTAGGTAATTATTATTGAATTTGAATTTTGTTGATTAAGTAATTAATTTTGTTGTTTTTTTGTTGACTTTGTTGTTTATATTTCATTACAATAGAATAAACTTAATTTCTTCATAAAAATAAAATGCATTACAAACAAATAACATTAACAAGCAAATATGAATCAAATACAATATTGATCACATACTATGTAACATCATAAATTGTAAAAACAAGCCCATGTGGGAGACGCATGCAGCTCATGCGTCTCCACCAGACGCCGTCGTTTCGCTTAAGTTGAAGACGCATTTCGGGAATGCGTCTTTCCCATTTCCGGAAGAGAAAAAAAAGGTTCCCATTTCGGGAACCTTTTTCCTAAAATACACTAAATCGAGAATTTTGCCCAATTCTCTATTCTCTACTTCCAATTTCTCTCATCTCTACCTCCATCATCCTCATTCTAACTCATTCACATTGTGTTAACAAGAATTGACAGTTCTCCAAAAGCACTTGGTCGAGTACATTCCAAATATTACTACAATATTAACAAGCTCAACAAGTTAGCAACCGCCCCAAATATCCAATTGGAATGTGTTTGATCCAATATTTTTAGATAATTGAATGTACTGTTACATAATTTTTCTTATTCATTAATCATTACTTTAATTAATTATTATTGATCTACTTATACTCATCTTCGATTTCAGATTTTAATCAATTTGATTATTTTTTTAAAACCGCCAAAATCGAAAACCGATTGGTCGAAACTAGAACCGGCAGTCTCTGGTTCCAAACCCAAACCGGCAATTTCCTTAGCATTTCAGTTACGGTTCCGAATGCCTTCAAAACTGGAACTGGCGGTTCCGGAACCATGGGCATCCCTATCTCTATTCCAGGTCTAGCGGGTATAGAATTCTAAGCCAAATATTCTCTATTTTTCAAATTTTCATTTTTTTTATTATTATCAATAATTAATATATGTAATATTAATTTCGGTTTCCTTCCATCCGTTTGGTCGAGATCAATCTAAACCAACTGAAAATCGAATTTTGAAATATCCTATCAAAATAAATGAAACTTAATAGAAAAATCGACTGTTGGATTCGAAATTCTGTTCACCCCTGTAAGATCCTAATAACGGCTGTAGATTTTTGGCAAAGCAAAGCACTATGAGGTTATTACCGTCTGATACAGTACATCAAATGGTAGTTTTATGGCATCGTTAAACATTTCTAAAAATGGAAGCCATCCAGGTTTGGGATGGACGAGTATGTACACCAACCAGAGAGACTAGCCAAAGAACGCATACAACATTCATTAGTTAAACAGAATCTCAGAACAATAATGCCACCAACAAATTTCTTCACGCCTGCCGGTAGTCGGGATTGAACGCGAGCGCCTCCTGGTAGACCAGCTCCCTCATCTGATCTTCCGTGAGAGCGTGCTGCTCGAAGTCGAAGCTGAAAGGGATCGAACAAGTGGGCTCGTCGCTGATGTCGTGGAGCGAGTTCAGGTAAGGATGGGCCAATGCGCCTTCGACTGGAAGCCACGACGGAGATTCACCACAAACGCCAAGAAACAGATTAGAAGAAGGCAACATGTAGAGTGAAACAAACGTTTACTACTTTTAGGAAGCGTTTAATTTGGGAAATAGATTGGATTGACAATTGTAACAAACAACAAGCTCAAAATTGTTTGATCTATCTAAGCCATCACCCAAAGTAAACCCGCTCCCTTATATGATGATTAATACAGCTTCCGTGACCGTAGGTCTTGGGAAAGTGATGATTCTAACCTGTGATCCGTTGCCTGGGATCAAATGTCAGCATCTTCTCGACGAGATCAACAGCAAGAGGGTGCACCTGAGGGAACTTTTCGGTGAATGATTGTCGATGATAAGGAGGGAGTTGCCTGATGTATCGTTTTGCATTTTCATTCAGAAGACCTAACTCAGCCTCTGTTGGGGTACCAATCAGCTGCAAAGCAAGCAAGTAGTCACACTTAGATCAGTAATTAGCTTGAAACGAATTTTAAGAATATGATGTGAAAGAAGTGATACAGCATCAACTACGTCATAGCCAGCCATCTGTACGAATAAGTATGATCCATTGATCCCCCCCCCCCCCTCCCTCTTAATGTGGTTTACTGTTCCAGTAAAAGAACAGAGCCCTTCGTTACATGGCTTTCAATGAGTCGCAGTTCTAATTTCCAAGAGACGATGATCACTGTGTTTCCATAAGTGCATTCCGAAAGCACGTATAACAAATACATATAGGTGACAATCAAATGCATTTGTTCCAACGAAAGTGTTAGTATATACGAGCATATCCCTTAAATGAAACCTAACACGTTACATGACCAAATAATGTACACTAATTTAAAACAGATGAAAAATGCAATGACAAAAGCAATAGACATGCAACACCAGGCTGACTGTTCTTGAACAAATTGATCTTGAAGAAGAGTGACTGCAGTTGAGGAAAGTTTAATCAAGAAAATCAACAAATGATGAGGCAATTTCTTTTGCAAGATTATTTACAGAATCAACTCAATATTCTTTATTTTTCACTAATTTCATTATTTCAATGGAAGATGCAAAATCTAAGACGTTTATGGCAGCTTCCAGAAGACAAAAGAAAGATAGTCATACTTTCACCAACAAATTAAAGGCAACCCCATGCTATGGAAAAGAATGAATTACAACTATAATTCAGTGAATTAAATTTGACTTTATCTGTAATTAGATAATAGATACACAAGAGAGATACCTCTATAAGCAGGCGTAACTGGTGCACATGATCTCTACCAGGGAACAATGGCTTCCGGTCCATCAATTCCATAAAAATGCATCCCACTGACCATATATCAATAGCTGCAGTGTAATCGGATGAATTTAACAAAAGTTCTGGTGGCCGATACCACCTTGTGACGACATATTCAGTCATAAAATCAGTTTCAGATGTGACTCGTGCCAATCCAAAATCACATATCTTTAGATCACAATTTGCATTCAGAAGAAGATTGCTTGGCTTTAAATCTCTGTGTAGAACATTTGCGGAATGTATGTACTTCAACCCACGGAGGATCTGATACAAAAAATACTGCAAAAATGACGATTTGAGTTATTTTGCCATCAAATCTCTAACAATGATTGCAGAAATTACTTCCAAGAAAAGTAAGTGCAAGATTGATAAAGATATCTATCTGCCACCCCAGCCACAGGTCAGCCCCTAATTTTTCTTCAATCCTGGTCCCTAAACCCTTAATTTAAATGAAAACATAATGTATACACAAAATACAACTTTGATTTAAATATAAGAATGCACATACACAAACTTATTTACACACACACACATATATATACAACTATAGTATATTGTCGGGGAAGGGGGCAGGCAGGGGCGGGTAAGTTGTCCAAATGGGTTATGGAGAATCTTTAATACTTCTTTTAAGTGCAGAAATTATGGACTGCAAGATAATTATGAGAAGATCGACCACAATACAAAATCTTGATAAAGTGAAAGGAAAGTTATCAATTTTAATTTCCTAGTTATTGGTATTTTAAATTTAAAACATAAAAAGATGGAAGGTGGAAGGTGGAAGGTGGAAGGTGAAATATGCCTATGAGGGGAGGATTATAATAACTTGAACACACACATAAGAGAGAGAGAGAGAGAGAGAGAGAGAGAGATAGAGAGATTTCTTCTTGCAATTTCGGTATGTATGGTCACCCAAAATTATACCTCTCAGTGCTCTCACTAACCAATTGTTCTGACATATACTCCAATACTACCAGAGAGCACAATAGGGAGGAACAACCTACAAATCAACCTTATTTATCTTTTGTCACAATGTGCCAGGTCATAGTTGAAACTTTGGAAAAGGCTTTGAAATCAGTAAGAAAATGAGAATCTTCTATAATTGTAATCAACCCAAATTATTCACACTTTCTGGTCCAACTAGTTCAAGTTAATTGGAAAGCACACATCCATATCAGTTTAGCTAAAAGTTAAGTCATGATGCCTTGTTAACTAATTGCATCATAAGATAAGACAAAGAAAAAGTGCCCAGTCAATAAATTATATGCTAAATGAGGAAAACAAAGATCCGGTAAAACAGCTAATGATGGCATGAATAATGCTAAAAATAGAACCTGACAGTGCTCCTCTGACAAAGGTTGATTAGACCGGATAATTTGATGGAGATCAGTATCCATAAGCTCATATGCAATGTAAACATCATTAAAAACTTCCCTTTGTGGAGGTGGAATTACATCTCTGATTGAAATAATCTGCACCATACAAGATTTGCACGCCATTATTATAATGAATAAAATCGTGGCAACAAAAAGTGCTCCATTCTCCCCCTCC
The DNA here is from genome assembly GCA_034509125.1 of Monilaria moniliformis. NCBI lineage: Eukaryota > Viridiplantae > Streptophyta > Magnoliopsida > Caryophyllales > Aizoaceae > Monilaria > Monilaria moniliformis. The sequence continues at coordinate 13,051 of JAYDZE010003896.1, forward strand.
CTTTCCGCCTTTAACGGTAATTTTGATAGACAACACACTTGATTCTCGGCTTATTATACAAATTAAGCCCAGGAAGTATGATATATAGAAGTTGCCAAACAGCTTAGCAATTTGAAGTCTAGCACTAAACGACAAAAAGTGGATAAATAAGACTGTTAAGTGATAGCAGTGTTGTTAGATTCGCCGGGCGCACCACGGCGATTAGGCAAAATTCCAGGGCGCACCGGGGCGATTAGGCAAAATTTCGGAGCGCGGGGCGACGCGACGCGCCTCCTACGAACCAGGGCGTCCTATGTGTAAAACGAACTGAACATCTAAAGAGGAAGATTAGAATTGAAGAACAAGAAAGAATTTGCTTGGCTGGAGAAAAAAATAAAGAAGAAGAAGAAGAAGAATGAAGAAGGAAGAATTAATTGAAGAGGAAAAATAAATGATTAAGAAGGAAGAAACCTAGAATTACTTTCTTGGGAAGAGGAGAAGGGTTGGTTTGAAGAGTTTTTGAAAGAAAAAAAATCTGAAGAGTTACTTAAAAGATTTTTAAAAAAAGAATATAAAAAGTCTTTAGGTTTTTCGAAAAAGGAAATTTGAAAATAAAAGGAAACTGAAAGGTTTTTTTTTTTTTGTTTTGTTTAAACCTACGCCCCAAGCAGGCCAAGCAGTGCCCCACTACGCACTATGCGCCCAGCCACCTTGGGGCGACTGCAACCGAGCCCCGTGCGCCCCGCACCCCAGGTGCGCTTTTGACAACATTGAGTGATAGGAACACATGTTGCACAAAGTGACGAGCGAAAAGACTTCACGAACACCAAGGGATGCCCCGGAATGGGAATAATAGTTGTGGGAAATGGGTATATGATATTAGAAGCAGATGGAAAATAACACTCCAACTACTTTATCAAACTGGGAATGAGAGAACAGGGAGCAGACAAGCTGCTCGACACTTTGAACTGAAAAGAAAAGAACTTCCTCTTTCGAGGCCTACGGCTAAGCCGTCCCTAACACTACTCTATGCTTTCTGGGTGGGCTCTTGCTATTCCAGAGGCTCCTTCATATAGGAGAGCTGTAACCCTAATGTTACAACTAATTATTCGAAAAAGGTGGAAGTGTGAAATGGCTGCTAGGGTTTGTTGGATGACTGCGGCGGCTAGGGTTGAGGCAGCGGCTGCAGTTGTTGGAGATAGGGTTGGCAGCTAGGTCACGCCGCTCATATATATATATATATATATATATGTATGTATGTACTTTCCCACTGCTTGTGGGGACTTTACCCCATTCATCACTCTATGTACCAAATTAACTAACCTCCACTCCAGTCCCCTTCCCCCTTCCACAAACCACCACACCAAGCACCCCCCTCCCCACCCCCAATACATATTTCAAATTCATTGCTATCCTAAATGTCACTTTCTATAGTAGGCCGGGCTCTTTAGTGCTGCTACTTACCAAGCAAAGTGCCTATTATAAGCATAAATGTGATGTCTTTTGAAGCAGCAAATGCGGAATAGGTAGTTACGGCACATGACAACTCAATGAATGAAAAGAATTGGGATTTCTCTAGATACCATCTTAGAACTCTAAATTTTTTACAGAATCACTGGACATGATGTTGCTGGATAATTTGTCACCATGCCAACTAACAACAGTATTCACCACATATATGTGACCAATTTACCCGAGGTAATGAAACCTCAAACAATATTAGGTTGATTATTTCTGCAATTTTTTGTTGATTAGCAAAATTTGACTCTTTGAGGGTTTAGTTCAGGCTTGGTCAGACTGTAAATGTCAGTGATTGAGCCTTTCCTAAGGATCATTTTGAGGTAACAAGAAGACACTGAGAAATTAAGCTTTAAGGTGTACACAAGTGGAAATAATCTTATAAGAAAAAATAGTAATACATGGCTCAACCACAGCAGCACTTCATTAAACATGTACAAGAACGTAAAAAGCCACCTCTCCTTCCCATACCTAGCATACCCTTTAAAATGAAAAGTTCAATAAATACGACAATGTAAAAAATTGTTCAATACCTAATTTATTCAAATTGTTTGTGCATGTCATCATTAGATCCATGGGTGTTGTGTACATCAACAATGCATAACACAGATTATTACTTAATATGCAATTTTCCTTCCTAGAAATCACACATCTGGATCATCAATTTATCAACAAAAGCATTCCACACACTGCAAACCTATTAAGCCTAAGACTCAATACTAGAATTTTGTGAAGTTGGTTGTACAAGTTGTGCCAAGAAATTGGCTCCACGCATGGGACATGTTGTAGGTGATACTGTCAAAAGTTGGTGAACAACCCAACCATGTCTGCCTGAATAGGAAGTGTTTTTTGTTGTTGTGGGAACTGAATGCTCATAGAATTTATCTACCACAGCCATTCAACTAATAAGGCAGCTAATGGACGACATTCTTCATCCAATCTAACAACAACAAGAACAATAACTTCAACACTGAAAAGGAAAAAAAATGCTAGAGGAAATGGAAATTCTGTCGGTAAAAGGAATAATATCAACTTGAAGATACACTAAATATACTAACAATTAGTAGTTCAGAAAAATAGTCTTCTCATACACCTACCTGTTCATCATTTATGCAAAAGTAATCAAGTTAGTATTTAGTAACACTAATATTTGAGACTGAACTTCCATCTTTGACTTGGCACCAAGCAAACTAAGGAATAGATAGTATAGGTAATCAGTGTGGCTTTAATCCCAAGCTACAACAGTAACAGCAAAAACTATTTAGCTTTACCATATTTGAAATAAGATTTTTTGTCATAGCATAATTGCATACACCTATACAGAAAGAAGACCAAAGGGTAAAAAAGTTACTAAAAGGGCTAGTCTTTTTTCTGAAAAAGGACACTAAAGCTTGACTGTATCTGTTATCATGAATCAAAAGAAAAGCCAAAAACTTATTATAGACATATAAAACTTCAAACAAGACTTGTTCTATTCAGCTATCAGTCATCCGTGTCACACTCCCAAGTTCACACTTACATTTATGGTTCGTATTCCAACTTTTCCACACATTAAAAGGAAAAAAACTTGTTTGCTTATGCTCACCACAGGTACGTAGCCATCGTTAGGATGGCTATGCATAATTATTGAACATAAAGTGGAACGAAATTATGTTCCTTTCTGGAAACAAAACCAACTCTTAACCTTTCTATAAAAAGCAAACCTTCACACTCTTTTTCCAACAATAATCATCTTGATTAGGAAATTAATCATCAGCTACTAAATTAAACTCATACATCGAACGGCAGCAGAATCACCCAAATCATGATCCAAGAGGCAATATTCCCATTTTGAAACGAAGAATCAAATACAAAATGTACCTTGTAAACTACCTTGCACAGCCGACAATAGTCAGAAAACAAATAAAACTCATACAAAAGTAACAATTACATGTGATAACAGAAGCTCCCAAAGAAAAAGTAAAAAAGAAAAAAAGAAAAGAAAAAAGCACTAACATTTTCATGATCCATGTGACGCAAAAGCTTGATTTCACGCAGAGTCCTCTTCGCATCGATTTTATTATCAAAAGCATTTGCAATCTTCTTTATCGCCACATGCTCACTCGTCTCCGAATTCACAGCCGAGCTACCCAAAAACACGAAAATCATAAAATAAAAATAAAATTAATCTCAGCTACTACGTAAACAGAAGAAGCGGTCAGCAGAATCGAGGATTTTCGGTTACCAAACGATGCCGTATGCGCCTTTTCCGATTGGCATGATTGGGGGTTTGTATCTGGAGGTGACCTCGAATACGTTGCCGAAGATGTTGTACTGGATGAAGCGCCCGCCGTGGCTGAGCGTCGCAGGTATTTGATCTGTCGGTGGTGCCGGCGCCGGGTGCTGCTGCGGCTCCGCCTCCGACATCTCGTCGTCGGCCGGCTGATCCCCGTCCACCATTTCTGAGAGTGTGTTGTCAGTTACAGAAAAAAAGATGCTACTCAAAAAGGGGAAACAAGAAAATGTATGTATATATGTTATATATGTCGAATATAAAATATTATTATATTTGTGATCTGAAACTAGGTGTTAGTGAGGTTTGAATTATTAATATTTCATTAAAAAAGTAATACTATTTTCATATACTTATTTAATTATATATTCATTTTTTTATTATTGAGTTGAGATTCGAGATATACTTTGATATATATATTATCCATATATATATTAGTGACGAGAAAAAAATTGAAGTTCAGATATCCTCGACTTGAATAATCAAAGATGTTAGTGATATTTGAATTGCAAAAGTAATATTTAAGTATTTATATATGATTGATGGTCAGGTAGGGTTGGAAAAACTATGGTGAAGTTAATTTATGTTGGAATTAAAAGAGCAAATTATTAGGGGTTTGAGTCCGTATTTAAGATAAAAGTCTGTTTGGGGTTATAATTAAAGGAAGTGTATGATTTGTGAAGTTATAAAATAATCCATGTATATTATGCTAACTTTAATATGTAAAATATTTATTGTCATTATTAAAGGCGATTATATACCAAGCACTTAATAATTAACACAAGTAATAAATTGTTTTGATTAATACTTAAGCACAGCTCAACCATTATCTTTTTATTAATATTTTTGCATTTAATTATAAGTATTAATAGATTTATATAACCATTAATAGTATTGGATATAAAGTTCATTTAACCAGTATTTTTTTCAATATAAGATTTTAATGAGGCTGAGTCCCTTTGTGCTTTGGTGATTTTTTAAAGTATTTTTCTTTTATTGAACCATCAATAAAGCTTTAATTATCTCTCGTTTAATATATTATATTACGAATCTCATTATGGAGAGGCCAACTTGAGTAGATTCTCCAGCCAATTAGAGAATTTTAATATGAACACGACTTTCATAAATAGCATATTTTTCCAGTTGACAATCCAAAATAGAATCATTTATCAGACACAAAATGGAGGCGAGAAGGCGAAAATCAAAGCTATTTCTTATATTTATAAATAATGTTCTTTCTCATTTAAAAATGGAATTATTACAAAAAGTTTCTAACTCTTGTAGTATTACTCTAATTACTCTATTTATTACACAAGGGCTATTGTACAGAAGCATGGAAGAAGAAAAAATTTCATCTTAAGTTATTGAATCATTGTTTACAAACAAAGAACGAAATCTTCATTGGGAAATTTATTCTCTAATTTTGCGCAGGAGGAATTCAAGTGCTTGTTGATATAATATACTCATGATTCATGAACTAATTCAAAAATATAAAAATTTACAATTTTTTAACACACATGTTATAATTTTTAATTAGTAAGAAGCATATTTATTATATAACTAATCTTACCAGTTATATAATAAAAAAGAATTTCTTAAAACAAAAAAGAAAATCTTTCGTCAAATCCATATCATATTTATAGGAATAAAATATTTTTATTTTTAATTTTTTTGAAGATATGCATAGATATAGAAAGTCCATTTTGGGTAGCAAATTGAAATTTACTAAACGGAGTTGGAGGATAAGATGGAATTCCAATAAATTCCATGATATCTATTGCGAACAGAATTATTGTTCACGCGATATATACAGGTAAAATAAAATACACAAGAAAAAACAAGGAACTTGAAAGAAAAACTGCAAGAAATCAGCCCAAGAGACCCAAAGTAGTAAAGCCCGAAGAAAATGGAGTAGAAAGTATAGTAAAATGAGGAGCAACAGCACAAACATTGATAAAAAAGTTGAGCTGACTATTTCTTATTTTACGACCAGAGAAACCCACAGCCGCTACTATAAATTTGCCCGTGTAAACAACCTCAAAACGTCGGAGTTTGATGTACGAGACTAACCGAAATCGCGAGGCGTTACCTGCGCTCTCTTGACCTCCTAGCCTGCCTCGTGAACAAGAATCGGGCATGGGGACGAGCGATCCTGGAGATGTTACGGCCAGTGCTTCTTGAGGCAAGTCTAACGCGTAGTCTGCGGAAGTACCCCTCGTCGAGAGGGTCGCATTCACCCTCAAGAGCAAACGGGGAGTCGCTCCACCCACCAACGCGAGTTGGAAACCTGAAGAATGTGTTCTCAATGAGCCCATCATCATTGTAATCGCCACCGGAGATGCCGTAGTTCCCCTCTATCACGTAGTCACCGAGGACGATCGCCCCGGGCATATTAGCTCTGATTGTGCTGAACACATCGCTGAGATCTTGCTCCCTCTCAAGCTTTTTCCACTTCTCCGCAAGCGAAGGATCTACATCCCGAGGGCATGCCTTCGGGTGCTCCACCTTCACGTGTTTCTTGATTTCCTTGTAGGTTCCAACAAACGAGCAATTCTCTTGCGTACAGGCTCGTTTCTTGGAATTAAGGTACCGACGAGCAGGCTTCACAACAGTCCAGCCTTTCACCTCCGAACGACAAAGTGGGCACAGAAGCTCCGACAATTCACTCTTCATATCTGGATAACCCAATTCTACTGAGAAATCCAAACTAGCAATTGACCCTTGCCAAGATTGTGTGTCGAGGTTTGAGGTGAACTTGGTGGAGGCCTTACTGTACTGTTCAAGACAGTTTGAGTATCGGTTGCTCGTAGCACACATGTAGGGACGGCACCCCTTTTCATATGAGGAACAAAGCAGGAGGACTGCATTGTGAGGAGACTCTAAGCAGATCGAACATACAGCGTTGTCCCACTCTTTCTTTTCTGATGCACTCGGTCGTAGCTTTTCATGGTGCGTGTCCTCGCAAGCCTTCTTACACCGAGATGATAACTTATGCAGGGTAGTGCAATGGCGGTGGGAGCCAATTTCCGACTGTGTCTTCTTGGATTTGGCCATTTAAACAATTTGACCACCCGATGACACCCCTGCCTGACCACCAAGAAACATACAGTGATAAATAAAGACAGACCCAAAAAGAAAAAGCTCATGTGAGAAACACTTACATCAGCATCACCCTTTTATTTTATTTTTTCTTTTCATTAAGAAATAGAAAACAGTTCCAATTATCCTCTAAGTCACTGTAATAAAACTTGACCAGTTGAGCCATGATTTTCCAGCAATATGAACATATTTAAGTAATTATCAATCTATAAGACCATGATATATGCCAGTTCACTAGTCAATGATGGTTCCAGAGATACCAAGTGATAGAGAAGAATGCAGTAGAGGCTGAAGAAACAAGCAGGAAGAAGGAAGATAACAAATGAACAGAAAATGACAGATAACTCTTCTTAAGACTAAGAAGCCACACCTCAGAAAAGGGCACACACCATCGGAAAGGGCTACAGCAAATTGCTGTACTCAAAACTATATTTCTTGACACTTAAAATGTAGGATACAAAGCCCTATTTATAAGACTACTGACAGACTCCAACTGAATGAAAACTCTTACATAGATAAAGACTCCTAAACCAACTCTAACTCTATCTCTAAGACTACTAATAACAAGACTCCTTAATGAAACAAATACTAATAAAGAACAATAATTAACTATACTAATCTGCAGGAAACAGGAAAGATCCTTATCACCAGGCCTAGCATAAAATAATAGTACCTAAAATTATTACAGAAAAATAAGAAGGTCGTTGGGCCATGAGGTTCTCCACAATAATTATGACCCAACCTTTAGCCAATTTATCATCCAAATCAGTTTTTTATTATATATATATAATTATAAATAGTGGGATAGGTGAATTTTTATAGAATCCATCCCCTAACTGAACTGGACAATGGTCCAACTCCAGCAAGACTAGAAAAACCAAATGAGTTCATAAAAGACATATATCTGCACACATAGGAATGTATCATTTTTAGATTCTTCTTAGCCTTTGCATCTTCATACCAAGATATCTTTTTGATTAGAAATCACAACTCAGAAATTGTCCAAAGATACAATAATTAGACCAAGAGAAAAAGAATATTTCCTCGTATATGAGCAAAACATAAACTATCATCAATTTTCGGTAAATTGAATTATGAGATTTAAAAGCAAAAGCCTTTGGTCCTATTAATGTGTTGTAATAAAGTTCACAATAAACTGTAATACAACCCAACAACGATAGAGAGCCAACATAAAAGAGATAGTATCCCATCAAAGCATAAGATTTGAAAGCAGGCAATGGCAAGCGTCAGTAACCTACAAGTAGACTAGAGCTGTATAAATGTACATAACCTCTGTATCCGCTATTCACAAGCTTTCTCTACAAAGACTAATTTCCAGGAAAATATTAAGAAAAACTACAAAAGATTTCAAAAAATTACAGAGTTGAATATGCATGTTTAACAATACTCCATTACATAAAACTACTTTAATGCTAAGGACAGAGGATATGCAGTCTTTGCTAATGTGTATTAAGCAGCACCTTTAATGTCAAGAAGTTACTTGATGATTAAAATTTATGCCGGCAATCTTTATGAAGAATACCGCAATTAACAATTATACAATTTCATACAGACGGCTTCACGAATTCTTCATGCGATTCCAATTATTGATATTTGGCACTTAGAGCTTTTATTGTTTTCAGTCCTTGTAGGAACTACTGATGGCCAAATAACATTATCATTTACTAAGCAAACTATCATATTTTAAATATCATTAAAAAAAGAAAAAAAAATATCAACAAGCAAAATATATTTTTGGTCCATAAATAACTATTGAAGCAGCATTCTGACAGGGCGAATGGCCAAAATAGTCCTAAAAAACACTTCAATGCACACAAGTAATCCAGTCCCTTAATAATTTAATAAATTTAGTCACTAATGTAATGTTCATTTTTGCAATTCATGAAAAAAGTCACCAGAATCCCTACATTGTCGTCCAAAAACCCTAAATTTCAAAGCTCCCAGACGATATTAGGCAAAAACGATTGTCATTACGCACTTTAAAAGTTGTTTTGGGTTATTGGTTCATACACCTAATTCATTTTAGCTGCCCAATATTCATCAGTGACTTCTAGGTAACTCGCAATAACAAGACCACTTTAGCAGCAAGCATATGTAGAACTATTCATAAATTTCAAGGAGGGAAAAAAAATCATCAACGAAAATAAAACAAATCTCAGGATAACCTCTTTCAGTTGAACAATAATACATTTTCAAGAAGTGCAGATTATGGCGTACGCATAAAAGGTTTAGAAATCGGAAACGAAATAGGAAATCGCAAATTAAGGTTCACCTAATCTTTTCCGAAGCAACAGAAGGAATCGATGCAGGTGTTACAGTTTAGAAGCTTGTAATTGAGTGACAAGTGAGGGGATAGCTTTCTCGAGAAAATATAGCAAACCAGATTTAATGGCTCTCTCTCTCTCTCTCTCTATTTCAGAAATGGCATTCATTTATCCACCACATTGTGTGTGTTCAAATTAAAAGTCCCAAAATAATTAATTTTGGGAAATTTTCCATCTCTTCATTCATTAAAATTCATAAAATGGATCAAAAAATTGAGATTCAGATCTAAATGCAATAAATATAAAATTTTATATGCAATTATTTTATTTTAATTTGAATTTGGATTTAGATTTGGATTTAGATGTTGTGACTAATTATTGGTCGTATTTGTGTTTTCAAGTGCAGTTGATGTAATAAGTGCATGTCTTTATGAACATATTAGACCTTTTCTGTTCCATCCATATTTGTTTTCTATTATTTTATTTTTAGTTTATTCTTACATTGTAATATATGGTGTGGACTTTAAATTTAGTTCCTAAAGATGAGATAAAATATGATCAATCTTTCTACACTAGAAAAAATTACAAATTATCTTCCCAAATTTGGAAAAAAAAAGCACATTTGAGATATCTGCTAACAAATTTTTTTCCCAAAATATTCTGAACCCTTTAAAAATAATAAATGTACATTTTAAAGTCAACTTTTTATGCATAGCGGACAGTGCCTCTCAATCAACAGGTTTTAATGTTTTTTTTTATCACAGGCTTATTTTTATTATTTGATTTTTGAATTATTGTCTTCTTTTATATTTGATTTGTGGCTTTTAACAATCAGCCATCTGCAAATTTATTTATTCAACTTAATTTCTTACATTTACAAAATGAAATAATAAAAAAATTACTGCAACTTCTAATATTAAAATTTTAATAAATCTAAGAGCTCAGACTCGATCAACATGCAAAATTTTCTAATTTCATAGATCAATCACAAAATTAGATTTTTTTCCATTCCCACAAACTATATTTTCCATCATAATGTCAATTACAATCTTACAGAAAATAATCTGCATTACTCTAAAACTCAAATTCAAAGAGAAATTAAAAAAAAAAAAAAGGTACACAAAATCAGACATCTCATTGAGTTATCAGCAATCCGCCATTAAAACTGTGGCCTCAAGGATGTATTAATCAAACTTATGAAAAAAAGGATTTTATGCAACCTTGTTTCGTCAAAATCCTTAAAAACATGGAAAGTAAAAACTATTCCACAATGGCAAAAAAATGAAGATCCATTTAGGAGCTTCAAACACTAGTTTTGTGGAGCAGTGGAGCGAAGCTGTAGGGCGAAGACGATTCTTTATAGGACAAGTGGTCGGAGCTCACGTCAGCGACAATGTTGAGGAAATCATCGAGGCTCAGGCAGCGGAATTGCTCTTCGTCGTCATCGAGAAACCGAAGAATTTCGGTGAAGAAACTGATTTCGTGGGCAGTGGCGGAGCCACATTTAAAATTGGTGGGCCCCACCTCCATTTGGTACAATTATACTTTATATATCCTTAAATATGAATAAAATTATATAAACGTTTACATTTTGCCCCACACAATAATTAAAAAAAGTAGGGGCATGGATAAAACTAAATATTGATCATGGATTCTTGGCTACTTTGGTGTGTGTGAGCACTCTCTTTCTCATTGTATGGTTTCTCTTTGGTGCGTGGTTTACACGAGATTTTTAATAAGGATTCTCATTTTTATGAAAGGTGTTATTATTTTTACATTTTCATTAAGTTGGTTGTTTTTCTTAGCAATGGTTTGGGGTTAAATTTTCTTATACGAATTTGCAAATATATTTTTTGTTTAACAATAAATTTTATTTATGTAACAAAAATTATGCCTCCCTATCCTCAGGAGCCTAGCTCCGCCACTGTTCGCTAGGGAGAACCAAACCACCGGTGGTTTGAAGCCGAATTCATCCTCCGGCTGGTTTAGGAGGGCAATGAAGACCGGGAAATTGAGGAACGAGGTCTGAATGACAAACCTCATGCGCTCCGGTTCGATGTAGATGGCGAGCGAACCGAAGGGAGTCTGACACTTGGGGTTGCCGCCAAATTCATCGGAATCGGAGGAACAGGAGGAGGAAGGAGAGTGGCGCGGGAGGCTCTTTGTTTTCCATCGCTGCACGACCTGCATCAGCCGCACGATTTAGGTGTTGTTCACCTTTTCAAGAGAGAGAGAGTATATTTCCAAAGAAAGAGAGTATTTCAAGAGAGAGAATACTTTTTATGTCAAATCAAATAAAAATTGTAAAAAGTTCAGGAATATCTAAAAAATATCGAAAAGTTGACTTTAAAATATATATTTATACTTTTAAAGGGTTCAAGAGTATTTTAGAAAGAAAATTTGTTAGCAGTTATTTCAAATGTGATTTTTTCGAGTCCAGAAATGTAATTTGTATTTTGTCTCATCTCCAATTACTAAATTTGAATTTCACTCTAATATATATTCAGCAATTTAGATTTCAAAAAGCGTTCATTTATTTATATTTCCACTAACTAGTTTTTATGTCTTCAATCATATATTCTCAGAAACATTCAAGTAGTGAATGTTCTTTTTTCTTTTTTTTTAACTGAGAGATATATTGATCAAAATCCACCGATCCTTTTTTATCCAAATCAATTTTTATTTCTCCAATCATAATATTTTTTTTATTACATTAGCTAATTAAATATTCGAGCCTAAATTTTCAATAGAAGATTAATCAACTCCTTGATACGAGCTTAAACTATTAATGAAGAAATTGAAGCAGCTCCTTGATACAAGCCTAAACTTTCAATAGAAATTGAAGAACTTCTGAATACGAGTATAAACAATTTATCAAACAAATCCAAATTGAATACCATTGCAAGTTAAATATAGAAAATCATGATACTCAATTTGAGGGAGAGTGTCGGAAAAAGAAAAGATTAGTACATGGAAGGAAATAATCAAGGCTACAATTAGAGCTTATTCAAGAAAGGAACAAATCAATCTAGATTAATCAAAGATAGATATAAAAATAAATTATTCACTTTCCTTGCAAACATAGAATAAAAGTCTATATAAAGAGTTAAATGTAATAGAATAGTATATCACAGCCAATGTAATATAGTCTTTTAACTATTCAATGTTTTTTTTTTCTTTCGCATTTCAATACTATTTTTGTCAAGAGTAGTGATAATTGTTCATAAATTGTACATACATAATTGGACTTTTTAGGTATTTTATATTTAAAATTAATTTATAAATATTGATTAATTTATAATAAATTAATATATTACATATTTATCCTTCTATAATAATTTAGGAAAAAATTAATCTAGGAAAAAAATTAACTTTTATATTGGATATCTACATATTTATTTTCAAATCAATCAAATCGAATTTTCAATTATATCTTTAAAAATATAATAGGGGCAATTTAGTAAGGAAATAATATATTTAGTAATAAAATCAATTTAAATAAAGTCGATCCAATTCAATTTAAAATTTAGGGATATTATGTATGTATAATTTATGTACATTTATCTTTTCCCTTTTGTCAATTAGTAACAACTGCTAGTGCTACACTTATTCAAGTTGGATGATACATTGCTTTTCCTCGTCTCTTTGATCAACCAAAGACAGCAAAAACAGAAAAGAAAAAAAGAATCAATCACTCCGAATTAACCGGCAGAGATTATTAAGACAAATAATTAATTATCCATCTTTAAGGGAGTTGTGCTAACAACAGAACAACAGTTCACCACTTAATAATCCTAAGCTTCAAAATCCTCCTAGTCTACTACATCCTAAGCTGCTCAAATTACACATGATAATATACTAGAAATTCCAAATATTCAATAACTACAATCAGCTGCGCACTCAAATAAACTACTTCCTCCCTAATTCATTCATATCCACACATCTCTCATTAGATATCCTCGACCTCGAAACGAACAAGTGAATATGAGTTTTTAAGGTTTAAATCAAACTTTATTAAAAGAAAATGAGTTTTTAACATAAAAAATGTGAATTACAAACATTTTTAAAAAATTAAAATTAAATTTAAAATAAGGAACACAAACTATGATTATTATATGGGTAAGTGAACCAATTAAGTGATTACAATCTACAAATTAAAGTTGATTACACGAAGACAAATCAAAATTTTAGTTAAGAAAAGCAAAAGTTTTACGATTTCTGAACTGATCCGAATGAACTAAATCCCTTATATGGCAAAAACTTGTGTATGCATGGATATACAATGCATCCACTCTAATTACGATTCATCAATTCGATTAGAATTTAATAATTACAATCAAAGATATAAATTTGTTCTTTAAAAATTCTAATCTAATAAATCTTTAAGAAAAATACTAGGGAATTTTTTTTATACTAATGGGGTGCATCCTCTTTATCGATTCAGCCAAAAGAATGGGTATGGAATATTCAATGAAATAAATAGTCAACGTCAAATAGAGGCAAAGAAATTACTCATTCAACTATGAAAAATCAGAGCAATTTGGGCATGATCCACTCTTTGACTCTTCCAGGAATGTTTCCGGAAATTTCAACAAGAGAAATGTGTACATACTAATAATGACTGGTTGTCTCATTTTACCTAAACAGAAACTTCGTGGAAAGCAAGAAATAAAGAAGCATCATTAACAGTTATATACACTTACTAATTACAAGATCACATACACTACAACACTACATAACAATCAGAATCAACACAGAGAGAGAACATGAATAGGCATCACGAAAGGAGCTCCTATCTGGCAAAATCGAAATGTATTGAAATAATCGAACAATTGAAACTCTTGAGCCTTATATTCACAGAATAATGTGAATTCCTCAGGTTTTGCAGTACATACACACCATGGACCTACGGAGAGAAGGACGAACCATGACAACAAGAAGAGAAAAAAGAAAAAACGAAAATATGAAAAACTGATCATTTAGTGCGTTCAAGTGAGGAGCATCTAGTAGTTTATCATTATTGATCATTTATATATAAAACGTCGTGGTTTTGATGGAGATGTGATTCAGTCATATATTGCATCAGCTAATGCTGGAACTTAAAATTGGGAGTAGCATCTGTGCTGCGTACCTCAATTGTCAGAACTGCCAGCCAAAGCTGTGAGCAGATGATGATAGCGGCCGCTTCACAAAGGGGTGGTCCAGGAGCTCGGCAGCTTTTGGCCGCAAGCTTGGGTCGACCTGTAGGCATTGAAGTATGAAATCCCGTGCATCACTTGAAAGAGTCTCAGGGACATCTGGTCTCACTCCCTGTCCTATCTTGTATAATGCTGTCATCTGTCATCAGAGAGAATGACTATCAAGATCCAGAGTCATGAGTGGGATATCATCAATATGATCACACACACAAACTTCACACATCTATTACTGCAAATGTAATAGTGTCCCGTGATAGCAAGATGGCCAAAAAATGAGCTTCAAGTTATAAGCTGAGTTCCATAGTTAATAGCTATCTAAATATTTAACCCCACTGGGATAAGTATTGCTCTTCTCATGAGAAACAATGAGTTTGAACATTTGGACAACGAAACAAAATTTATTCATGAGATATCTTTCATGGGTACTCAGTGATAGTATTGCTCTTCTCGTGTAGTAGGCTCCTTTACTAGATTCTTTACAATGAAAATGTCAATTTCTCAAATGATTCAACTAGTCAACCATGCCTGGTAAATCGTGTCTAGCATAAAATGCAAGTAAATATGAGAAAACTCAGCAAAGACGCACATTAAGAACTATCGTAAATCATACAAAACTACTAAAATATCTTAACGGAAGAAATTTTCAAGTCATTAAGAAAGTCTATAAAGGTGCTTTCACTTACATATTCTAAACCAAAATACGGAAAACGTCTGGTCAACATCTCCAAGACTGTGCATCCGAGACTCCATATATCTGCTGCAAGCCCATAGCCCTTGCTCCGGACAACCTGCAGCAGCACGAGATGCTATTAAGTAGATGTACACCATTTGAATTCCATCAACATACCCTTTCCCCAAGATAAATGACGGAAATAAACAATTTCAACCACAACATCAAATTACATTAGATTGGTTTTTCATATGCAACTCCTTCAAATACAAGTTATTGTTCTGAAAGACACACAAACTCTTACCCTTAAGCAGACTTACATTTCAACAATTTGAAATATTAGTCACTCCACAAATATTATGTTTTAACTACATTTCTTAAGGGAGTGTTTGTTAACTTTGGATGATATATAAAGGGTGCATTTACTTTGTGTGATAGATTAGATTCATGAAACAAATGATTGACAAGAAAATAATCAAATCCATAAAAGTAAATGGTAAATTAGCCTATATTATTTTTTTCTATATATCCTATCATCCAAAGTAAACACCTACTAATTGACAACACATAAGATTGAGTATTTGAGGGATTACATGATCAAACAAATTCAAAATTGTTCAATACATAAAAGTATATGGTGGATTGGCCTATAGGCCCTATACTTATTTTATCTGTTTAGCTATCACCCAAAGTAAACACCCCCTAAGAATAACAAACAAATCAACATCTAAACAAGCATACTAGAGACCTCAGGAGCCATCCAAAATGCAGTCCCCTTGCAAGACTTCACATCATTCAACTTGGCAGCCTGCATAATTAATTAATCACAAGAGACACAACAAAATTATTGTACAACCATTTGTATGCCATGAAATTATGAAAAGCATTTTGTGAAATATGCATATACATATATATTTATAAGGGGAAAATAAGAGATTACCTTAGCAAGACCAAAATCAGCAAGCTTCACCAAACCATTTGTGTGC
>JAYDZE010003897.1:0-10839 GCA_034509125.1 Monilaria moniliformis
ATTTTGAACTGGAGCACTCTTTGGTAAAAGATATTAATTAATTAAAACCAGCAGCAAGTTTAAATTAATTAATGGATCTTAGACACAGGAAATAAATTAATTAAAAAGTAAGCTCAAATTCTCTGTAATTTGGATTTGGATGGGTAAGTCAATAATAATTTCTATAGTGGTATAAATTAATATTCTGTTGGACTTAATTAAATTGGAGCTTAATTTAATTAGTGAAGCCCAACAGGGAGGCTCAGTCCAAATTTTCCTTGGATCCCTAATCTGGCCCATCATAACTCTATATATAGGAGAAATGAATGAAGAGAAAACACTTTTAACCAAAACCTAAGTGAGGATTTTTGAAAACTACACTAGTGCACACACTACACAATTTTCGAAAATCACAAGGTTTCAAACCTTGTTCATTGCTCTCTTCATTCTCTTTCAGTCCTAAAGGTTTGTTAGAATTGTCCCATCACTATATTCAAACCTAGTAGTAGGGAACAAATTAGAAATTCCAAGGTAAGAGATCAAAGATCTTCACGTGAGAAGGTTCGTCGAATCTTTGGAGATTCAATAAGGTAAATATCGAAAAACCAACTAGAAAGCATGTTTAGGATTTAAAGTTCCTTTAAAGTATGCTTACTTGCGTTCTAGAATAAAGTAGGAGAATTAATTGCATAAAAGAGTTTCTTATATTAACCTAGTTGATCCCGGGTAGGAGATTCCTTCATTGGAATATTTAAAATCCCAACAAAAATATTGTCCATTAATTATAGGGGCACATGCACTAATCAATGCAGAAAAACTAGTAATATTAGCAGAGACATTATCAAAACCAACGGAAAATATTTTATTAATTAATTGATATTCATTTAAAATGTGAATAATTAATAGTGCTATGTCTTGGGCAGTATGTGGTGATGGAAATTTCTTAAATGCGATCAAACGTTTGTTTAATCCCTAACTATTGTCTATAAAATGAATCAGAATTCCTATATAGAAATTTTTATCATATGCATCAACCCACATGTCAGAGCAAATAGAAACTTTGTGATATAAGTTATTTAAATATTTTGTTAATTTTTTTTTCTTATCAATGCATTATCTCACTATAGATCTAGTCAATGAACTTCTACTTATTTTTTAGCACGTTGATTATATGCTTTTTTCATACTATATTCATATTTATCATCATCATATGTATTAAAAGGAAAATATTTCATAGCAGCATATCTAGCCATTACGTCAGTTGCATCTATACGATCATATTTAAAAAGAGAAGACGTCCCTATTTGTGAGGAACCCGTAGGAGTGCCCATGTCGGGATGATAGTTTAGTTAAGTTTGGGTTAAGCCGATCCCAAACTCTATCGGGTGATGTTTCTCCATGTGTTTGATGAAGGTATCGTATCATTCACCGTGGGTAAATTTGTATTTTGCATTGCAATTGTCGCAACACACAATGAATTTTTTCGTAGCATTAGGATGACTTGAACCTCCACCTTCTTAAATGCTTTACGAAGATGTTGGATGTCTTAGCTCGTTTATCCTTTCATGGTGGGCTGGCATTTATTCTCTTCTTCTTAATCGCCTAAGTAGCGATCCGCTTGCATTTGGTGTTGTTGGTGGTGGTGGGAAGGTTATTGAACCTCGCCACCAGATATGAAATTAAAATCATTAGCTGATTGTTGAAAAAATGATTGGGAGTTTCATGGGGGATATTCATGTTCATGGTGTTCATGCCCCTCAAGGCATTGGTAGCAACATATTCCTCCTTCTACAAACAAATCAAGTATTGAAACGACATTATAATCTAATCAAAATAATCAAATGATTGAATTGGAGGTTGAGAAGAGAGAAATTTGGAGATTGAGAAGTGAGAATTCTTTTTAACATAAGAGGGTGAGTAGAAATTAGAGATGATGGTAATATTTATAGATGAAAATGAGTGAGAAAAAATTTGAAATTTGAAATTTGAAATTTGAAATTTGAAATTTGAAATTTGAAATATAAAATTTGAAAAGGAAAAAAAATTAAAATCTCGGCCGATTTCTATGCAAAACTACTGGTTTTGGCACAGAAACCGCCGGTTTTCTGATATGGCCGACACGTTTTCTGACATGGCCGACATACCTAGCCTGCACCCCAACCCGTAGCCTGTCCCCTACCAAACCGCCAATTCAATCGCCGGTTTCGGTTTCCTATGGGTGGAACTGGAACCGAACCGCTGTAACCGGTTGCACGGTTCCGATTGAACCGCCGGCGGCTGGTTCCGGTTTGAAAACCGACGGTTTCGATTTTTTAGGGCATTCCTACGACTAATGCTATAGGTTTGATAGTATATTCCCACATCAATATTGAAACTTAGGAATCGGGAACAGATTAGAAGTTCTAAGATTGAGAAAAGATCTACACATGGAGAAGGAGCAAGCCATCGTCTGATCTTTGGAGATCAACGCAAGTAAGTAATCTGAACCAACTAGAAAACATACTTGAAGATTTAAATAATTTGTTTTGCATGTTTTGATTCGCATTCTAGTTAAGGTGGATTGATCCAGAATCCCATATAGATATCATCCTTCAGAGTCTACCTGTTAGATATCAACAGTTCAGGTTGAACTATGATATGAATAAAAGGAGTTATTCACTTCCTGAACTGTTGAGAGAGTTGCAATCGGCAGAGAGCCTAATGGCCCAAACTAGGCAATGTCTCATTGCTGCTACTCCTTCCTTCTCGGGCGCACAACCCAGCAAGGGGAAAAGAAGAAAAATGAGAGGGCATTCATGGCGTATAAGAAAGAAAATGGCAATAAAAAGATGGGACCAAAGAAATAAACTGGGAAATGCTTCGAATGCGGCAATAATGGATATTGGAAGATGGATTGCCCGCCTTCTATAGAAGGGCAATGGCTAAGGTATGGCTCAAGCTTATGTAGTAGAATCATGTTTGCTTTGATCCTTTTTTAGTGCAGGTGACAAGGCAGCTAGCTACATGAGCGAGAAATCTATATCATGCTAGGGGATGCCACAAAAGTGGCGGCTATTGCAATGGGAGATATGTATTTACAATTTTCTAATGATCGACTTTTGGTGCTAAACAATGTTTTACTTGTACCTTCGTTTAGAAGGAATTTAATTTCCGTTTCTAAATTAGTTTTTGATGGATATTCGATTTCATTTAATGATACTTGCATTTTTTCGAAATGTGGTTTGTTTTTTTGTCGTGGTACTGCGCAAAACAATTTATATACCATAGTAAATAGTAGGGCTGCTGAATTGGTCGGTTCGGTTATTAACCGAACCGAATTTTTGGTTAACCGACTAAACTTTTTATAAAATTAGGAACTGAAACCGGTACCGATATAGATTCGGTTAGACTTCTAACCGATCGGTTAATCGGTTAACCAATAAAACCGAAATAAAATTTTGAAACAAATTTTAACTATTAACATAGACAATTTACATCCATAGGCCATATATCACTAAACTAAGGCCCAAATGCAAAGGCAAAAGGGCCCATACTTTTCATAAGAGAAATAATATGAAGCCCTACCTCTTTATAGAGCTACATTATCCTTCTATTTCCTTTCCCAACCGATGTGGGAGGGGAAATGAGTGAAATAAGAGATGGGAAATGGGAGAGAATAAATAGAGGCAAAGAGGGTGGGTGAGAATCCTTTTCCACCAATATGGGATAGGACATGTGGGCGAGAAATGAAATGCGAGAGATGTGGGCGAGAAAAGAGAACCGGCCGAGAATCGACCCTGACACCTCGCGTTCAGTATGAGTGCGCTCAACCACTGGGCTACATGCTCACCATTGTCATCATAACTAGCAGTAATATATTTATAAATTACTTCGATCGGTTTTTCAGTTATAACCGATAACCTTGTTTTTTAACCACTAACCGAAACCGAACCGAAATAGAAAATTTTGGTTATCGGTTAACTAGTAACCGACTTTAATCGGTTCGGTTATCGGTTAACCAATAATCGACTAACCGAATAATCACCCCTAGTAAATACACAACTCATACAATTAATTTAGTATAATAACACAATAACTTCCTCAAGAAAGAGGAAGTCTCCTTCTATTAGAACGAATGAAACGTACTTATTGCACCTAAGACTTGGACATGTCAATCCTAAGATGATCCAAAGGTTGGTAGATCCCACTTAAGGATCTAATTTTAGAACATTTTTCAACATGTGAATCCTGTTTGGAATGACTAAGAGACCTTTTAAGGTCAAAGGAAATAGGGCCAAGGAAGTAATAGAGCTCATTCATTCTAATGTATGTGGTCCAATGTCAACTCAAGCTAGAGGAGGGTTTTAGTACTTCATCACTTTTATTGATAATTACTCAAATGAAGGGTTTGTCTATTTGATGCGCCACAAGTCAGAGATTTTTGAGAAATTCAAAGATTTCAGAGCACTTGTGAAGACACTTTATAGTATGACAATCAAGTGTCTACAGTCTGACCGTCAAGGCGAATATCTTAGCGATGAGTTTTTGGATTACTTGTCTGAAGCGGGAATACAATCCCAGTTGACTTCGCTTGGCACACCACAGCAGAATGGCATGGCTGAAAGAAGGAATCGGACACTCCTAGAGATGCTTCGATCAGTGATGAGTTATGCACTGGAAACAACAACCTACACACTAAAAAACCTACCATCAAAGTAAGTATCAACAACACCACATGAGTTGTGGACCGGGTGCAAGTCCAGTTTATGACATCTCAGAGTATAGGGTTATCCAGCATATGTGTTGGAGAAAGATCCAAGTAAATTGGAATCACGTAATGAGGTTTGTTTGTTTGTAGGATATCCCAAAGCAACGAAGGGATAAGAGTTCTAAAGTCTTCGTGACAAGAAGGTATTCATTAGCACGAATGCAAGAATCTTAGAAGAAGACTATGTACAGAACCACAAATCCAGTAGCATGGTTGCTCTTTAGGAACTAAGAGAAACCACAACACCCACCATTCCAGAAAACACAACAAATACACCAAGTACATCAAGTTTTGTACCTCAAATTATAGTGCCTCATCGTAGTGGGAGCCTGATATATTCATTGGTCTAGGAGAGTCTTCATACTCAGTTCCTGACCTGGAGAGGACTAATGAGTATATGCTAGTTTACCAGGCATCCAAGTTGTGTCATCTTGGTTATACTGACTCAGATTTTCAAACTGATCGGGACTCGAGGAAATCTACCTCAGGCTATGTGTTCACCTTAGGAGGTGGAGCCATTACATGGAGTAGTGTAAAATAGAAATGTATATCAGAATCCACTATGAAAGATGAATATGTGGCTGCTTCAAAAGCTGTAAAGTAAGTTGTATGGCTCAGCAGCTTCCTAATGGAACTTAATGTGATTTCGAGTATCCCCACGAGTATCACAGTTTATTGTGACAACTTAGGAGCAGTGACAAACTCAAAGGAGCCACCGGCCTACAAGGCCAGTAAACACACAAAGAGGAAGTATCACATCATTCGGGATATAGTGCATAGAGGAGACATTGAGGTGACTAAGGTTGCATCAGAGGACAACCTAGCATATCCTTTCACTAAGAGCCTCCCATATACGTCGTTCAACCGTCATGTGGAACCGATGGGAGTCAGATGTATCGAACACCTAAACCTGCTTTCAGTATAAGTGGGAGAATAGGCAGTAGTGTATACTCGAAAGCTTATTTTGAGTATAAGTGGGAGATTGTTAGGGTATATACTGAAAAGCAAACTTCGAGCTGCATTGTATTTGTAAACCTTATTTCCCAATATATGAGAAGATTATTATTTTGTCATATTGGTTTGCATTTTCATACATTGTTACCTTTCAAACTGTTAAGATTAAGCAAACATGTCTAAGTCTTTTGTACTATAGACTGAATAGGTGATCAGGTTATCACTAAAGGTCTCGGTCGGTTTCTTGCAGAAGAAAAGCTAAAGTTTCACAACCTAGATAGACTTAGCCAATCTATCATGAAATGTTTTAGTATCAGTCCACAAGTTTACTAACCTTGGTAAACAAATGACATTGGTGTGATATAGCACTGAACGGATTCACGTTGAGATAAGTCCTTCTTGCTGATTATTGAAAGACGAGGTATCGGTGGTTATTTATATCTTAACCTTTGTATATAACATTGAACATACGATATTGGTTATACACTTCTTTGATTTATCAAAAGGTGCGAGTTTTTCGTAGCCCAAGAATCCTGATATCTTAAGTAGTGGTAATTAATATCTACAGGTGCTAGGATTGTTATTGCACTGAATCATGTCTCGGGAGATTCCGGGTTGATAATATTCCCAAGAGAAATTCAATAAAGGTTTTATTATATGGAAGTCCGACCGACTTTTAATTTATTCCAAAATATAATAAATATTGAATTTTGAACTAGACCACATATTAATTAATTAAAGCCAGTAGCGGTCTTAAATTAATTAAAGGATATTAGAATCTTAAACATAGGAAATAAATTTAATTAAAAAGGAAGCCCGGATTCTTTGTAATTTAGATTTGGACGGGTAATCCAATATTAATTTCTATAGTAGTATAAATTAATATTCTATTGGGCTTATATTAAATTGTGGCTCAATTTAATTAGTGAAAGTCCAATAGAGAGAAGAAAACACAAAATGGTGGCTAGGGTTTGAGAATTTCATACCATAGCAGTGCACGAAATTTTGTGTGTATGTAAGTGTTATGATTTTTCTTCTCATTCTCTCCTATTTATAGAATATGTATGAGCCAGATTAGGGATCTAAGGAAATTTGGATTGTACCTCCCTATTGGGCTTTCACTACTTAAATTGAGCCCTAATTTAATATAAGCCCAATAGAATGTTAATTTATACCATCATAGAAATTAATATTGGCTTACTCGTACAAATCCAAATTACAAAGAATCTTGGCTTCCTTTTTAATAATTTATTTCTCGTGTTTAAGATTCTAATATTAATTAATTAATTTATGTCTGTTGTTGGCTTTAATTAAGTAATATCTTTTACCAAGAGTGGTCTAGTTCAAAAATTCATTATTTATTATACTTTTGAATAAATTCCAAGCCGGTCGGACTCCTGTATAATAAAACCTTTATTGAACTCCTCTTGTGGATATTATCAACCCGAGCTTTCCAATGATACAATTCAGTGCAATAACAATCCTACCACCTCTAGATATTAATTACCATTGCCCATGATATCAGAATTTTTGGGCTACGAAAAACCTTCGCCTTTTGATTAATCAAAGTTGTGCATAATCAATATCGTATCCTCAATGTTATATACAAAGGTTAAGAAATAAATAATCACCGAGACCTCGTCTTTCAATAATCAGCAAGAAAGACTTATCTCAACGTGAATCCATTCAGTGCTATACCACACCAATGTCATTTGTTTACTAAGGTTAGTACACTTTTGGACCAGCACTGCAACCTTTCACGATAGATTTTCTAAGTCTATTTATGTTCTGAAACTTTAACTTTTCTTCTACAAGAAACCGACTGAGAGACCTTCAGTGATAACCTGATCACCCGCTCAGTCTATAGTGTAGAAGACTTATACTTGTTTGCTTAATCATGACAGTTTGTAAGACAAGAAAGCATGAAAATGCAAACCAATGTGACAAAATAATAATCTTCTCATATATTAGGAAATAAGGTTTACAAATATAAAACAGCTCGAAATTTATTTTTCGATATATACCCTAACAGAAGGAACTAGGCATATACAAGAAAAGAAAATAATTGCTAACAATAGAAATATCTCTAATTGAGTTATTTTTAGACAATATATCCTTGAATTGTCTCGGTGAATTACACAACTTGCATGAGCTAGCACTTGATTGAGTTATTTCTTTGATTTTTGTATTACTATCATATCTTTTTTTTCTCATATGTGCCTAGCACTTGCTGGGACACTAGTTGATATGGACTTAATGCCTACTATGCTAAAATCGGAAGAATGGTGTAATATGCAAACAATTGAGACAAGATTGGTAAAGTAAACAAATGGAGAAGGTATTATAGTTTAATATCAAAGAATAGAATACAATTCATCTGGCGAGGTCTGCCTCACCAAATACGTAGGTGGGTTCCCAAATTATACCTATTAATTGACATGTTTCCCTCTCTAACCTCAAGGGAATATTTATAAACCATAATTGAAGACTCCTAATCCTAACAAGACTTTATCTACTTAAGAAGATAGGCACGATATCTTTTTGAGATACAATGCTATCTTTTAAAAAAGATAAGAACAAATACTAAAAGATAAAGATACCACGAAAATATAAAGACCCATGATTATCTCTTAAGGGGATAACACGATTTTCTATTAGAATAAGGACTCTTAAAAGATAACGACTCGATTATATTATATCCGAATAGTGGGCTGGCCCGTTGTGGTCAGCCCCTCATGTGGGCCTTGGTGTTACCCGCGCACAAGCAGTATCGGGCGTGTCCAGTCTCCTGTGCCCAGCAGGCAGTGCGTCCGGTGCTCACTACTCGTGCGCCCAGTGGCCAGTGCGTCTGGCGCCCAGCGCCAGTGCCCCTGGTGATCCTTTGCCCCTTCTTGCGTGTAGAATGGCAACCCACATGCGTGATCGATATCAATTCCCACCGGGCCTATATCTAGCGTCTATGTGTTCAGGGCGAAATGGGTTGCGTCTTGGCATGGCTGTCAGGGCTGTTGGGATGGTTGTGGCAGAGGGCGGTGCAAGGGCCGTTGAGATGGTCATGGTAGGGGGCGGTGTAAGCAGCCGTTTTCGGGCCCCATGGCATGGGTGCGTGTGTCGGGCTGGTGGGTGGAGACTCTGAAATCCCGCATGTGCAAGCTTAGCACTGGCCAAGTTCTGGAGAGTTGGTTGACATCGGGCGGTCCAGGATAGACGGCGGATGCTGCTTTGACACGATCAGGCAGACGGGTTGCGGCAGGAGATGGTACCTTTGCGGGTACCAAGATGTGGTTGGGGAGCGTTATGAAAGGGGTGACGGGTGCCCCGTTGGGGTTTACGGGCGGTAAGGGAGCAGCGGGAGACGACACCATGGCGGGTGCTGGTAAGGATGTGTTGGTGCCCGTGCGGCATCCCACGGGAAGCGAAGGCACTGCCCACACCTCTAGGAAAGAAACGGGCAACGGTGGCTGGGGACGATGGGGGACGGGTGTTGGGGCCGTTGGCTGGGAAGAGCCTCAGAGCTCCTTGTTCCAGATGACGCGCGTGGGGTCGTCAGGCGGCGATGGCTAGGGGCAGGACATCGTGGCCTCAGCGCGGGCTGAGGGCATGGTATACCAGCCAGTGATAGGGGCTGGAGCTAGGGCGTCGAGGGTGATGGCAGATGGGACATCGGGGGCAATGTCGGGCAGGGCGTTAGGAGCAATGGTGATTGGGGCGTCGAGGATGATGGCGCAGAAAGTACGGGAACTGATGTGCGGGGCGAGGTGTTGTGGCTATGCGGTTCCACGACCTTCTCCATATTATTGGCTATGCGCTGTAGCGTGGTTATTATCCGGGCTTCCTTTCGTTTTTTAAGTTCCTCCAATGCCTCTTCTATGAGCCATGTATTTTTGTTATGGGTGTTCGCCATTGTAGATTCCACACTCACCGCATCAAATTGATATGGAATAAAGGCCTCTATATTAAAATCGGAAGAATAGTGCAATATGCGAACAATTGAGACAAGATTGGTAAAGTAAACGAATGGAGAACGTATTATAGCTTAATGTCGAAGAACAGAATACAATTCCTCTTGCGAAGTCCGCTTCACCAAATACCTAGGTGGGTTCCAACAGAGTATTTATAGACCATAATTGAAGACTCATAATCCTAACAAGGCTCTATCTACCTAAGAAGATAGGCACAATATCTTTTTGAGATACAATACTATCTTTTCCAAAAGATAAGAGCAAATACTAAATAAAAGATAAAGACACTACGAAAAGATAAAGACACATGATTATCTCTTAAGGAGATGACATGATTTCCTATTAGAAGAAGGACTCTTAAAAGATAACGACTCGATCCTAATCTATCTGAATAGTGGGTTGACCCCTTGTGGTCAGCCCCTCAGGTGGGCCTTGGTGTTACTCGCGCACAATCAGTGTCGGACGTGTCCAGTCTCTTGTGCCCAGCAAGCAGTATACCTGGCGCTCACTGCTCGTGTGCCCAACGACCAGTATATCTGGCGCCCAGCGCCAGTGTACCCTAGGTGATCCTTCGCCGCTTCTTGTGTGTAAATAACAACCCACATGCGCAATCCATATCTCCTGTGAGTTGGAGTATACGACAATATCTGGCGCCTCCATCTCTTTCAATATATAATGAATTAGTTTAGTAACTTCTTAGGAAACTTTATTAAAAATAATTATATATTCATTGGATAAAGGAACATATAACAAATATAACAAAAAAAATTGAGAGAATGAATATAAGTGGGCATTGATTAAACCTTCGATATCTGCCCTAGGGTTGCTCACGGTTCCGGAACCGCAGGTTCCGGTTTGGAACCGCCGGTTCCGGTTCCGTGCCTAAGGGGAACCGTAACCGAACCTTGGGAGGGGGGGCGGTTCCGGTTTGGAACCGGTAACCGCCGGTTCCGGTTCCGGTTCCAAACCAGACGGTTTCGGGGCGGTTTTGCCGGTTCCGGTTCCGGTTCCGGTTTTTCGGTTTTTTTTTTTTTTTAAAGAGATTGTGAATTGTATTGTATTTTATATTGTAAATTGTAATTGTAATTCAAAATAGAGAGATAAGAGTACAAGTTTTTTTAAAAAAAGACAAGGAAGATAATCGAAATTCAAAAAGGAATTTTTATTCAATCTCACTTTGTATATATAAATTCAAAT
>JAYDZE010003908.1:0-10839 GCA_034509125.1 Monilaria moniliformis
AAGATACGAAGGTCATTTCATACATTTTATCCGACACGAAGCCTGTGCTACCAAACGAAGGACACCAAATATGTCCTCTTAGTCCCATCAACCAAACGGCACCGCATGAGAAGCTATCTTGACCAAAGTTGGATACTTTATCTTGCTCCCCATCCCATCTTACTATATCCTATCTTATGTACCAAAAGGGCCCTAAGCATACGCGCAAAATTGTTCTTAACCACATATATATCTCAATGATTGAGTGAAAAACCTAAAAGTACTTCCTAAAATAGTTGTGTGAATCATTTTATAATATTTTTCGGTAAACTTAGTTTTCATCTATACAAGATTGATAATTTTTTCCAGTAGTTAAAGAGTTTTCAATAATATTAGGTTCGTTAGTTTAGATAAAAATTGGCAAATTTAGATTACGAAAAACTTCCCGTTTACATCACAAGAACTTCCCAATATTTTCAAATATAGACAATAATATTTTCGATCGATGTTGATAGAATGGTACTTAATATTTTAATTTCATTTTTAACTCTAGATCGGGCCTAATTTTTGGTAATGAATAGTCATATATATTGGCAACCAAAAATAGGCATAGATTTTTTACATCAAATTTTTTATTTGATTACCACACACATAGAATTTCGAATGCCAATTCATCATTTTGTACCAGAAAAGTGGAAACGACCTAGACTTGAAACCGAGCAAATGTTGGCTAACACAAATTCGTGTGAGAAGATCGATAGATCAAGATACAAATCTATATTCAAATATTAACAAAATCTTAAATAAATTATAGATTTACTGTACATCTGGTATAATGAAATGACAATAATGGGCTAAAGTACGTTGCACGAAGAAAAGCCATATCTCTAAGCGGAAAAGGCAAGTCGTGTAGAAAGTGTGTTTAGTTCCAAAATATGCATCATTAGCTTGAAATAATATTAAAAAAACGATAATTAATTAAGTGGCACTACAACCTAAGATATTTTTAGACTTTTAGGAGACCAAAATGAAAGTGAGAAGATCGTGTGTGCCTTCAAAGAGAAAATTTGGGTGCCGAATTCAGAAATATTATGCTAACCTCAAATATTCATTGCATAAAATAGACAATATAACAATTTTAATTATCACCACTCCACAAAAGAAATTCCTAACTTTTCTAGACTTTCCAAGAAATGGGTTTTTGCACATAAATAAAATGATATTAAATTCATGCAGCCCAAATGTAAGCTGATCTCCAAGTTGATAATTAAATATCTAACTAACACTAGCTTCCTACATAGGCTTGCAAAATAAACAAAAAAGAAAAGTATAATAATTCATTAACTTAGCCAGTTGTTAACCTCAGACAGCTCAAAGCCAAATTCCAAACAAATCTTGTACTTGTCTTTTTAGGGCTGTATAAATACCACCAAAAATCACAAGAATTTCTCTCATCATCAAACCAAACTTGAGCTCTCAAAACCAAGAACTCACACCATATATATCAAGAATGGCACCCAACATGGCCAGTGCTTTCGGCATTCTTGGTAAATGGTTTAGTTATTTCATCATTAATTATCGTTTTAATTAGTGGTTATGATTAGCCCTAACTATATATCTCCATCTATTTTTTCAAGGTAACGTGGTGTCGTTCTTGGTTTACTTGGCTCCGGTGTATGTTCCATATATCCATCTCTTTAATTTATTCTCTTCTTCAAATTTTATCGCATGATCATTAATTAACAAAATTAGGGTTGTTCGTTTCAGACCAACATTTCATAGGATTTGTAAGAAGAAATCGACGGAAGGGTTCCAAGCAATCCCTTATGCAGTGGCATTGTTTAGTGCCATGCTCTATTTATACTACGCGTTTCTCAAGAAAAATGCAATGATGCTCGTCACCATAAACACCTTTGGATGCACTATTGAGGTTGCATATCTAGCAATATACATCATCTATGCAACCAAGGAATCCAGAGTAATTAATTTTTTTAATTTGTTTTTTAATCTTTTTTTTCGTTTTTTAGATACTATGAGTTAATTACTTGGATCATATTTAATTTTAAATTTTTCTACTTTATGTTTTTTAGGTTTTCACCACAAAGTTGATCCTCTTACTTAATGTAAGTTCACTAGGATTTATCACATCATGTACGTATTATTTCGCACGTGGGCATCTACGAATGAACATCGTCGGCTGGATCTGCGCCGTCTTCTCCGTCACGGTCTTTCTTTCTCCTCTTAGTATCATGGTAACTTTCTGATCATTTTATTTTATTTTAATATAAAGACTATAAGTATATTCTATTTCATTAATTCACGCCATGCTTAATGCAGAGACAAGTTGTACGGACCAAAAGCGTAGAGTTTATGCCCTTCACACTCTCCTTCTTCCTCACTTTGTGCGCTGTCGTTTGGTTCTTCTATGGCTTTCTCATCAAAGATTACTACATAGCTGTGAGTGATTTTTTTTTTTTCTTATTTTGGAGAAAACGTGAATTAAAATGATATTTTTCTTCCTTCCTTTTCAATTAATTAATTAGCGTATTATATAATTATATGATTTGAAGTGGTGATCTTTCAGACGCCCAATATTCTTGGGTTCGTATTTGGCGTGGCGCAAATGATCTTATACTTGGTGTACAAGAACGAGAGTATGTGCCGGAAACTACAGATTCAACCTACTGAGGGAGATTCTTCTAAGGATCTTGGTACCAAAACAAGTGACAATGATCATGAAGTGAAAATCCTAAATCAGCCTCCTGAAAGTTCAGACATGCCGTCTAACAATCGGGAAATCGAGGTTGTCGTTGTCAATTAGTGTATTCTGAGAAATTGTTTATTAGGTAGTTTTGGTAAAGGCATGCACGTGACTACTGGTAAGTCATTAAATTTGTTATATTACGTAACTGAATATTTTGTATGGACAGTGTATATGCATATGCTGATAAAATTTTCAGATTAATCAATGGATTTGTTGGTTTCTATATTCTACATTCACTTGCGTTTTCAAGGGTTTGTGGAAAATATGTGAGGCATATAAATATTTGTCACTATTGGAATTATAATAAAAAAACATGCAAATTATGTGTATACAAATACAACAATCTTATAAGTGTTATATAAACGTAACACGATTTATTATTATTGAATTATCTAATAAATATTTTATATTATTGAAATCTGATGTAATATATAATAATATTTAGAGAAATATGCTCATGTAAATTTAGATCCGTCAAATTTAATAACTAATACCACTAATGCCAGATATACATATTGTCAAAAAAAAATAACTACCTCCTCCTCCTCCTCCTCCTCCTCCTCCTCCTCCTCATCATCATCATCATCATCATCATCATCATCATCATCATCATCATCATCATCATCATCATTATTATTATTATTATTATTATTATTATTATTATTATTATTATTGTTATTGTTATTAATTATTATTATTATTGTTATTGTTATTAATTATTATTATTATTGTTATTATCATCATCATCATCATCATCATCATTATCATTATTTTTTTTTTATTTTTTTCAGAATAAAAAATAGGAGATCATTTATGGGAGACTATTTGATTCTGAATCGTTAATTTTATTCCGGAACTTTATCCTGTTAAAAAAAGACTATGTGATATAAAATAATATTTCGTATATCATAGGAGAATGTGCGAAGCTGGTAACAAGGGGATAATTATTGTATGTATGTCATATTAAGCTGATAAACTACTTTAACGCAGTAATTTATTGTAAATGAATCTAGCTAAATTGAAAACGAATTGTTTTATTGTTATTTATTATCAATATGATCATATAAGATAGCAATAATCTGTGATATTGATATTTCTCCAACATAACTTATTTATTTCTCGAATTAATGGAACCGAAGTTTCTATCAGATTAATATCCCCAATAATATTCAACTTATGGATCATAAATACTAATGAATTATTGACGAGATTGATGACAAGCACAACTCAGTTAATAATATATTTTCCGCCCAAATATTAGACCAAGAGTTTGAGTCATCTAGGATGTGTGAGTATATTCGTATCCATCTATTTATGTATATTAAAAATGAAGTTTTCAATTTGCAATTAATTGCAATTGATTTAAATGGTAAATTTAAAAATTGAATGAAATTGTCGGTCACATTAATTTCTAAAAAAATATCATTTAAAAAGAAAATGAAAACGATTAAAAAAACGTGGGCAATCAAACTTTTAACTAAATTGCTACTTTATTGGAATTCTTTTGAGTTTATAATCTATTCTATTATCTCATTTTGTACACAAAGCACATTCCTTGTCATTTTTATCCTTGTCATTTTTATATAGTTTTACTTTTAATAAAATATGTAATATGCATCTTAAATGAAAAATCTTGAAAAGATCTTTCAATTGATACATGATATGTAAAATATGGATTTATAATGAATAAATTATGAATCATTATTTAAAATTTTCACATATTAAATAATTTATAATTTTAATTTATTATTCCTTTTGTTGAAACTAAATGCGTATTAAAACTTTGTCTATTTTACATTTCTTATTTTCTATCTTAAGTCTAACAATTTGATTTTTTTTAGACGTTAGCATTTTGGTATTTTAAAGAAAAAAGAAAGTTATAATTTTACTTCAGGTTAATCAAAGTTATAGTTTATTTTAAGATGGATATGTTAAAGTTTTCATATTGTAAAATAATATTTTCTAGTATTTTTCAAGACAAAATAGATCTATCTTTGTTGAATTGATTAATTATTTATTTAAATTAGAAAATAGTAAAATAATTATAAGTTAATATGGCAACGTATCAATCACGGGAAAGTTAACTTTTAAAAGTAGTGACGATCATCATTAATTAATAAAAGATTAACTTTTTGAAAAATATATATAAAGTTAGTGAAACTGAAATAATTTTTTGATTGATTTGGATTTCTGTTTCGGTTTATTATCAATATTTAAGCTTTTATTGTTTTAAGAATTGTTATGACTTGCAAACATTTATTCAACTTATTAATACTTCTAATAATAGATTGTCCATCTTCATATATTTCAATATATTTTCTTTAAAATTATAAGTGATCTAGATTATAATAATTAAAGCACTTCACTGCACGAGGGTAGAACTACTATGTCGCACGCATGCGGGACAGCTACACCGCACATAGGCGGGACAAATAACTCTGCACGCAGCGGGACAACTACACCACCATAAGATGAGAAATATATTTTTCAATACTTATTATGCGTATATTAATTAATACGAAATATAATATCAAAATGCCAAAGCCCAACAAAATTTTTAATTACTGTAGTATCACGTTTAATCAAAGAAAACAGAAGAGGAAGCTTGAAATATAGGTGCCAAAAATGCGTCTTAAATTTGAATTCCCAATTAAAGTAAAGATGGAAAAAGAATTTTTTACAACCAATTCTCCTAAAACGTCTTATTTTTTCCACTTTTACACTACATTTGTATTGCACAAGAATTCTAATTTATGATCAATAATTTTCAGTGAGTTGCGCAAAAGAGGCGTTCGAACAGAAATTGTGTGCCGACATAAACATTTTTCCTAACTGGACTTTAGCTCAATTTGAAATATATTATTATTTGGATATGACTTTTAAATTTTGATGACATATTCATGACCACTTTATCACAGATGAAAATCTTCTGCTTCAGCATGCTAAATATTTCGTTTCATATTGAATAGAATGAGTTTTTCAATCCTCATCATGATTGTTATATTTGATACTCCATATACAAAATATCATTGGTGGAAAATAAGTAATTATATAATTCAAGATTAGAAGAAGGGACTCACCAAGATCAAAAAAGCATGAAATTTTGTAATTGTAATTTCTACTTAGGCATGAGATAGCTAATTAAATGCTAAATGACAATAAAGTAGTTCATGTGGGGAAGTAGGTAATTGTAATTATCTTTTTAACTTTATCTCCTCCAACAAATAAAATCTGTAAACATAACGATACGTAAACAACTAGTTCATTTTAAATTTTAATCTTCGTCGTTCATACTCGTTCTAGAAAGAATATTGTAAGATTGAATTTAAAAACTGCAAAATTTGTGTATCTGCTACTTGAGAAGGTATACATGTCATATAACCGTATTAGATAAGTGTACAATTATTTCATAACAAATTATAGAATCGTAGGTATCTTTTGGAATGAATGAAGATATAAAATAAATGCATCATGATCAATAAAATGATTACTTTTGATGAGCTAAATACCGAAACAAGGTTAATGGAGCTAATACAATGAAATTTATGGTTTTTTGATTTTTTGGGCGGCCATGGCCTTATGGCATGAGCAGGGTTAGGTTGACCATAAATATTTTTTACCTGGTAGCATTGTACGGGTGACCCAGTCCAATCTATAAGAATCTAAAGCCTAGTGGGTCGGCCTAATCTACCCATTTTCTCAACTCTAACAAAGTTTTGAGTTTTCTATCAACTTAAACATATACACGTGCATTCGTAATCATTCGTCATAAACTGCACTATCTATATATTATTCCAAAACACGTAAGATAACTCTCAATATCAAATTCAATTTTACAATACAAAACTTACTTTATCATATGATTTTTTAGGCGGTCTTGGATGATGTCTAGGATGGGGCTGGCTGTAGATATTTTCGGTCTGGTAGCAATTATTGGCGGCCCTATCGCCCGTGTATAACCTAAAGCGTAATCACAAAGTTTGGTATCAATTTAAGCGTAATCACAAAGTTACTCATAACCATTCATCATAATCCGCACTCTTTGTATATTATTTAAAAACACTTAATATATTAAATCATTAGATAACATAAAACTTATATTATCTTTTATACGTTCAATATAGTTATTTCTAAATTTTATAGATACATCATCATTTATCTTCATGCATTTTTTTTAAAGAAAAATCTTTCAAAGCAACCAATCTATATTTTCTTTACATAAGTATAGTGTTGTCAAAATTGCATGAAAAGTTAGTCAATTTTTATTTGTTGATGTATTTGAACTCAGAATATATGTAGTAATATGATTCGTACTGCAACTTTTATGAAAAACATGTAGGAGAAGCTCACTAATTGAAGGTAGAAAATATATTATTTTTGGAAAAATTTGATTACCAAAATATCATTGTTTAAGAAGGGTAGACGAAAAAAATAGATCAATACGATAAGAAAAAGTGTGATAAAAAAAAGTCTGCTTGTTGTCTGTAGCGGTAGTATATACTTTCATCTCTGTATCGGGGTTTCTTCCTCTTGTCTGTGATGCGTATTTTAGAGTATAAATTTGATTAATAAAGAATTGCACACATGTTATAAAATATCCTAAAATCACTTCTAACTGCAAGAGAACTGTGTCGAAGATAGTAATTAGGGGTCGAACCCACAGGGAGATGAATTGATTGCTTAACCAAAAATAAAATTAAAAAGACTAGGAAAACAAATTAAAATAAAGAATTTAAAATTATGAGATCAAAGAAAAACTAAAGCAAACCTGGGTTTTAAACAAGATTGAAAAGATTATCCCTAATATGTTTCAGACGAAAACTATACTCTATTGACTCAAATCGGGGTTCCTAGTTCAATTTCATGCATTAAAGATTGTGTCTATTTTACACTCTAACGACACTGAACATGTCAGAAGAATTGTGGAATTAAGATCAGCTGAACAAATCTCCAAATTCCTGAATATTAAGCTAGACTCCTGTGGAAGTTTAGTAAATCCAGATTAATACTTAAACACTTTCGACACAAATGATTAACATATTTAATTACTTAAACATGGACTCATGTGGAAACTCAGTAAGACCTAAATTAGCAATTAATTATATTGATTAACCTTCAAACTTTTCTCTAAACAATACTCAGTTCTGGATTTTTTTATACCATGTAGTGCTCCTATTTTCCAAGTTAAAGAGACATCAGAGAAGAAAAAAAAGGCAAGACAAAACCATTAAAGGTGTACACATCCAATAGTTTAAATAAGTAAAAACCATAGCATAAATTAATCCATGAAATCAAACGTAGGAACGGTTGAGTCAAGTCAAGACATTGTTCATCCTACTACATACTAGGGATCATGGTTTAAAAAAGCGCCAGAGGCGTACGCATTGAGGCGCGCCTCATGGCATTGCGGCCCCAACCGCTTCGAGGCACACGCACTGGCTGGGTTCCAGGAGGCTGGCGTTTCTTTGTTGAGGCGTGCGCATTGATGCGGCGCCACTTTGTTGCGTTAGAGGTGTGGGTTTCAGGATGTGCTAGGTTTAGATAACTTAGGAAAGAGGAGTGTGGTGATAGGATTAGGTTTGAAAAGAAACCCTAAATGATTTACTATTTAATGCCACAGCTTTATCATAATGAGGTGTCTGTTGTTTACAGGAAGTCAGGACTGTCTGCGGCTCTGCACTCTGCCATCCCTACTTTTGCAGAAATTGTCTGTCACAATACTTTTCCCAATTCCCATTAACAGCATTTACAGCAGGACGTCGCTATGTTGCCTTTTTTTACTTGAAGCTTTTTTGGTTCTTTATTAGAAGTTTTTTGCCTTTTTTTTATACAATCTATACAAAGAGGAGCAAGATTTTGCACAAAAGAAAGAGTACACGCTAAAAGTTGCTGGGATTACAAATTATAGACGAGAAGTTGGAGGCTTGCATAAAGGTGGTTGTACATGGATTTGAATTTTTAGTTTTTTTTCAATCTTTCTTATTTAATATTTATTGTACTTTACAATTTGCAATGTATGGACAATGACTCTTTTTAATATTTTTCGGTTAACAACATGTTATGCAATTATGATTATATGAATTATATACTATATTTTTCAATTATCAACTTTTAGTACGCTATCCAATGCAATATAATGATATACAACATGATATGCAATTATGAATGATATACAATATGATATGCAATTTTTCGGTGGTCAACTTGAGTAGGCTATCCAATTAATACAACATATTATGCAATCATGAATTATATACTATATTTAATATTTTATTATTTATAAAGTAATGATATACTATAATTTTATTTTTTTTGTATTCAATGTAATCATTTAATTGTTTATTATTTATATTATTTTGCATTTCATATGTAATCATGTAATTATTTATTATGTATATTATTTTGTATTACATGTAATCATGCAATTGTTTTATTATTTTATTGCATAGGAAATAAAATCAATAAAAACAGAAAAGTTCGGCTTGAAAACATGGAACACAAGTGGAAGAGACAGGGATTGCTGGAAAAAACTATATTTATTTGACTTATAACTATTGTGGTACTCAAATAAAAGTAGGAGTTATGAGACTGAAGAATCATCTTGCCTGGACTCATAAAGATGTTAAATCATGCCATAAAGTACCATCGGAGGTAAAAGAGGAAATGAAAGCTTATTTGGGTATTAAAGCTAAAGCACGACATTTGGCGCAAGAAAATTTTGATTTCGAAGTGCATCACGAATAGTATTGTGGTGCTACCGATAGCGATCTTGGAGAAAATTCTTAAAGTTCTTTTTTTTTTTTGCATTTTAGTAACTGTTTTAATAATAAATTCCTTATTCTTGTTTGGGCACTCCGTATTCATATTTGAAGAATCTTAAAATCATAAAATAATTTTAGGTGCAATTTCCACTCGTCATGTTAGAGGTCCAATGGATACATTTATGGTAGCTAGAGATGATGTTGAGATTCTATCAGGTGGAGCAGATGGTCCCGAATCACAGAAAAAAGTACCTCGCAACGGCAATAAGCATAGGAAAAAGGTTTGTCCAGACATTGGACGATTCTATTTTTAGAGTGGTCTTGCTTTTAATGTGGCCAATAGTCCATCTTTTATAAATATGCTTCGCTCAGTTGCTGATTATGAACTTGGGCTAAAAGCACCTACAATGTATGAATTGTGGACGGGGATTTTGAAAGAGGAAGTAAATACTACAAATAACGTGATCGATGGCATTAAGAGATCTTGGGCAAACACTGTAGTGACAATCATGTCTGATGGATGGACAATCATACGTGGGAGACATTTGCTAAAAATTTTAGTTAATTGTCCGGAGGGTACAATCTTTTTGAGAAGTCTGGATGCGTCAGATGTTGTAAAAGATGCTGATATGTTTTTAAGCTTTTAGATGATATGGTTGAAGAGGTCAGAGAGGAACATGTTGTGCAGGTTGTTACCGACAACGCTGCTGCTTATAAGAACACGGGAGAAAAATTGATAGAAAAAAAAAAGAGTTTATACTGGACACCATGCGATGCCCATTGCATTGACTTGATGCTTGAGAAATTATATAAGTTACCTCAACTTGCAAATGCTTATTGGAAAGCAAAGCAAGTAAGTAACTTTATCTATAATCATGGTTATGTTCTAGCTTTAATGAGAAAATTTACAGGAAAAGAGTTGATTCGTACTGCTCCAACAAGATTTGCCACAGCGAATCTGACTATCCAGAGTATTATTGATAATAAGGACGGTTTGGAAACTATGTTTACCTCTACTAAGTGGAAAAATTGCTCTTGGGCAAACAAATCAGAAGGAAAAAAAGTGAAGGAAATGATTGTTAGAGATAAAAAAATTTGGAAAAGTTTAACCTATTCATTGAAGGCAACAAAACCTTTAGTTGGTGTATTAAGACTTGTTGATTCAGAAGAAATGCCAGCTATGGGTTTTCTCTATCAAGCAATGGACAAAGCTAAGGAAGAAATTGCAAACAACTTTTATGGAAATTTGTCAAAATACAAAGAAATATGGGATATAATTGATGAAAAATGGGACTTTCAGATGCATCGAGATCTCCATGCGGCTGCATATTATTT
>JAYDZE010003919.1:0-10839 GCA_034509125.1 Monilaria moniliformis
TAAAGCCAAGAAAGATGTTTTGGTCAAAATAATATATTATATCTTAAACTTCAAAAATAATATATCACATTAGTTCAGTATGTAAACTAATAATGTATCATTAATTTTGTGCGTGTTCGTGTGAGAATTGTGTTGAAAAGATTATTTCAAGCAAGTGAGTTCTTTAAATGGCATGACATGTGTATAATATAGATGACTAAACAAAAGTAAGTGGAGAAATAAAAGAAAAGATATTGAAGCCTTTCTTCTCCATGCGACCCATGAGCTTTTAATTTACTTTCTTTTTTCCAGGTGTAAATTAGTTATTTGAGATGAGTGAGTCTCAAGAAACACATTTATTTAGTGGTGATATGGAAGGATATGGGAGCGAAATCATTTTTATGTCAATTTTGAATTTCTATAATCAGCGATCTTTCCGCTAATAAATGTTTACATATTGTTCATTTGTAAAATATCAAAAAAGCAATATATCAACAACATATATATTGTTTCTTATGAAAAAGTAAGTAACACATACTGTGTTGTTATGTGCTGATTTCTTAACCATTGTGGAATAATGAAAAATTGAAATAGAAAATGAGAAAAAAGTTTTAAAGCCAAAAAAGATAAAAAGATGTTTTGGTCAAAATAATATATTATATCATAAAATTCAAAAATAATATATCATATTATTTCATTATGTAAACTAATAATTGAAGGTATAAGCATATAGTATATACTAAGCATATTTGTATGTAAATAGATAGTTTTTGGTGTGGATCAAAATAATATATTATATCATACATTTTGGAAAAAAAATAGGCAACTTTAACGATAGAATCGCAAATACCATCATCATCATTACATACTAAGTCATACAACCAATTGAATACATTTAATTGAATACTCTGATTTTTTTTTCTTTTTTTTCATTTGTCCAATAGTTTTTCTTACTAAAAATGATCCATATATAAACATGTAAATAAGAATTGACACTATCTCAATATTATGCAAAATAAAAATAAAAAAAACAAAAATCATATAGATACAATAATTCTACAAATTTCATAAATTTTATTAAGAAAACATACATTTATACTTATATCTGTGTAATGCATGACTATTTATTTTGCCTAATCTTTTATCAGTTGTGAACTTGTGAGTGAATTATTTGAGATGTAAAATAATTTTACTATAGAAATAATGATATTGATAGATGTGTATAACAACAATTTAAGAATAGTACAAAGCAATTATAGAGAAAGGTTCAAAAAATTTGTGTTATTATCCTAATGTGTCATGCATGTATAGATTAAAATAAAATCGCTAAGTTGTCATGCATGTTATGAAATCGCTAAGTTACAATTAATAATATTTATTAATCACGAAGACCAATTATTATGTATATATATATACTCTCATTTGCTCCGATTTTTTGTCATAAACATAATTTTCATAATTTGTTAATTATGAAAGCGACAAACATATATCTTGAAAGCTATAAATAATACTCATATATAAGTTATTTATATTATCAAATTTGTAGATAAATAAAAAAAATTAAAAATTAAAATGACTCACCAGATCAACTACATATATGCACCAATG
Source organism: Monilaria moniliformis (assembly GCA_034509125.1). NCBI lineage: Eukaryota > Viridiplantae > Streptophyta > Magnoliopsida > Caryophyllales > Aizoaceae > Monilaria > Monilaria moniliformis. The sequence goes on from JAYDZE010003919.1 coordinate 1,588, forward strand.
GTTAAAATCAAATATAAACCATTGGTCTATATTTTCCCTTTAAAATGATATTTTTGTAATTTTCCAAACATCTCCCACTTTATATATGTAGTAGATTTTAATCTAATGAAAACCAGTTAAACAGAAAGTGGTTTTTAGTGGGAAAATTAAAAATTTATTGTTTAGAGGCAGTCTTATATTTTAATTACATATAGATGTTTCAATTTTGCAAGCATTGCAGATGAACTTATATTTTCATCTTTATATATGTTCACGTGTGTGCATATATATATAAAGAGAAAAAATAAATCTATATAATATGTAAATACATAATGCCCCTTAATTATTAATTATTAATTATTAATTTTGATGACTAATTTCTCCCTACTATTTTCTTTTTGAATGTGCCAATTTTTTGTGATTGTATTCCATTTATACACTAAATTTCAAGAATAAACTATTTTTAAAAAATCTAAAAACCATCAACAAACGGCCCATCAGTATATATTTCATTTAAGAAATAAATTATTCCACACGTTTTTTTGTTTTATTTTTTCCTTCTTCTTAATATTTGTAATAATAAGTAAGTTTATTATATAGACGTGTTATACACATAATATGTATACGCATTTCATAAATTTTAGAATCTATCTTTATAGGTAATACTTTTAATGTTTCATTAATATCCTAATATGTGTGCAAAATATTTGAATAATTTATACAAGAGTAATGGATTTTAATAAGATTATTATAATTTTACAATAAAGAAAATAATTTCATATTTTTATCAAGTCAATGTCTTGGTGAAAAGAAGTTCAAGATTTTTCCCTTTCTGAAATCGGAATTGACCATTATCTATTCCTTCATTACCAATTTACCATATATCGGAATTGCCAATTATCTATTCTTTCATTTACCAATTTACCATATTTCTTCCTAAATTATCATAAGGAGGGTAAATATTTAAAACGAAAATTAAATTAAAATGGGTAAACCTTTTCATTTTCAGAAGTTATTAAACATGACAAAATTATCCTCATTTTTGTATATATAATTATATATTTTTATCACTGCTCATAAATTGACATAACAGAAAACTCAAATACAACTGTGTGGGTCTGCAACTTTAATGGATGAGGTGAGGATAAGTTGTTGATATAAATAAATTCTACCTCAGCCAAGTGTCTCTCTCTAACTACTCATTCCATTTCCCACATGCCTACCTTTTTTTCTTTTTTTTTTAAAGGGGATCTCACTAATAAATTAGTTTAACTAATTTTTACCCTTTTTCGAATTTTTTTTAGCATTGAATTTTCGGCCTAACTGAATAAATGTCATAATTAGCTATACTTCAGTTGAAAATAATTTCATAGACTGAAATTGATTAAAACAATCTAAGATATGGGCACCATTATTGGCGCCGCAAAATGTTAAAAAACCGCGGCGGCTGCATCAGGGTGGCAATGGTGGGGAGGGGACGTCGCCGCAGCCGGGAAATCAGTGCGGGGTGCGGCTGAATGCGGGGCCGCGGCCGCCGCCGTCGCATTGGCGCTGCAGCCCTCTTCGCTGCATTTCCGCCGGAACTTTATATATATATTTTTTATGTCAGATTTACAGGATTGAATTGTGTGGTGCAACAAAGATGCTTTGGAGGGTCACATGATTGAATTGAGCTTCTATAAAATCCACTTTCCTTCTCACTTTCCTCACTTTTCTTCCACTATTTTCTTTCACTACTTTCATCTCATTCTATGAATCCAAATTATGATGATTCGAGTTTTGATTCTGATGAAAATGATAAGGTGATTGAATTGACGCTGAAGTCACATCATAGGATGCTTGAGCTGTGCGTTCTCGAGCTCCGAGGACGTACATACATCGGTGTTCGTGAAAGTGATTACGTGTCCCGAAGAGAGCATTGTTTGCTCAAAGGCAGGAAGCGGCATGGAAGGATGTTGAACGAGCTTTAGGTGTATTCCAAGCACGTTAGGCCATAGTGAAAGGTCTGGCGCGTATGTGGCAATAATTATGTATCGCCAACATCATTTATGCATGTATTATCATGCATAACATGATAATCGAGGATAATGAAGAAGACGCGGCTAAGTGGGGCGACGACGAAGCCGGATCTAGTTCGAGAGTGGGCAACGAGAATCCATCTCAAGGTGCACCGTTTTAATTTCGAGCTATCTGCGTCGACGTGCTTCTCTTCGCAAAGAACAAACTTACGGCCAACTCCAACAAGATCTCATCGAAGAAATTTGCGCATGCTCCAACTGATTTGGAGCATGAAGTATTTTTACTTTTTATCTATGTAATATTAGAAATTTCAATTATGTCATTTTTTATTTTTAATTAATGCAATTTTAAATTTTAAATTGAGTAATTTCAAATTTTAATTAAATACTTTTTCGAATTTGTACTCATTTAATTTCATTTTACAAATAACTCAATTCAAATAAATGTATAAAATTGAAGAATATTTGAGGTTGGAATAAAGGTGTTGTGACTGAAAAGTGAAATGATGGCGCGACAACTAAAAATTGAATTGTGGCTGATATACATTTTAAATAACAATTTCTTTCATTTCCGATAGTGCCTCTTTTTCTTTTTCTCACTTTTTATTATATTCAATTTAAGAAGTATGTTACTATCTTTTTTTGCCACTCTCGGTCGCATGCAGTTAGAATTGAAACCTAACCTAGCTATAGCTACCCTTTTTTGTCCTAGCTAAATTAATTTATATAATTCTACATGTTTAGTGAAATCACACTCGCTACAAGAAATCGCATGGAACACCGCCGATGGAATCCCCAACAGATTACCGGTGTCCACCGGCAATTCGACGGCGAACGGCGCGAAATCTTCGCCCATATCTCTCCAACGAATTGTCCAACGATGGACAGCCTGTCGTCGGTAAACCATATATAATTTTTATTTAAATATTCATCGACAGATTGTTCCCAAAATTTCATTGATTTTAAAATGAAAAACAACACTATACATACAGAATCCATTTCCATAAAATAAAGGAGCCAAAACGCACAATTTGATATTTTGACGACTTCCGACTTGGTGTGAACTGATAACATAAAATGAAGATATCAACATGTAAACTAGAAATAAATCCATCATGCCTTATATAGCTAATTGGTTCGCGAACCTCAGACATGCTCTTCGACCTCAAGGTGGAAGAGCGGAAGTCGGCGCTGACGAATGCGGAGCTCGTCACTCTCTGCTCCGAGTTCCTCAACGGCTGGCACCGCCACCACGGTCGAGTGGGCGGTGGCGCAGCTGATCGAGAACCCTGCGATCCAATCTCGCCTCTCCGATGAGAGCACCGGTGACAGAGCCTACGAGGCTGGGAGGGTACGACATACCGACGACGGCAAGCGTGGAGTTCTTCTCAGCGGAGATGTTCGACCCGGACCGGTTCTTCATGGGGCGGGAGGAGGCGGATATTTTTTGCATTCAACAATAAAATGGGGTCGTTTTAGTGAACACGTGAAACAAACTTTGACAAAAAAAATATTCAGAACGTTATAATTACAACGTTTTACAAGTCGTGTGAACGTCTTATTGGTTCCGACAGTTAATCCAGAATGAAGTAATAGGTTCTACGCACTTAGAGAGAGGGAGAGGGAGGGAGAGGGAGAGAGATGTGAGAGTGATAAGACAAGCAGGAACTATATATATGACGTTTCTTTTCCAAATGAAGTAAAAAAGAAGTTCCTCGTACAAGGAAATAGAGGAGCAGAAACCAACAGCATATTTACAGAAAGCCAAGAGTGAAACTAACACCAGCACGCTGGCTCGCTACTGGTTCGACGACGGGCTCTCTGGTTTTCCATTCTTTTCATGAACTACGCCCGTGTTGCTGTGCCCAACGTGGACTGCACCTCTCGCTGATGGCTCCTCGACATGCTCGTTGGGTCTTGGCCTATTCCCATTTGCCATGCAATGGCAATAGTGCGTGTTAACTGACTGCATCCGGTACTGAGACCGCACTGCTTGGCTGAACATCGGCTGCATATACCACTTCCTCTCAGGAAGCTCGCGCAGAGAGATCCGACAGACAGGACACGTGGATTGCTGCTGCAGCCAGATCCCGATGCATGTTGCGTGGAATGAATGCCCACACACTGGCAGCACACACAGCGTGTCTTCCTCGTGGTAGTCGCCCAGGCATACCGTGCATCTCTCACTGGAATTGACCAAGAAAGTAATCAGTTACAGAAATAGACGAAAAATCTACATACATATTAGCAAGAATTACAAGTGAAGTGGTTAGGGCGAATTTGGTGAACATAATAAGGTGCATATAAAATCAAGCTATGATTCTGTTAAGCACGGCCTTTGAACCACATTTCTTAGTAGGGGCACATTTGCACACGCCTAGACTAAGTGCTTTGAGGAAATTATGTATACACTGCACCTATGTCTCAATGAATTACAAAAGGTGATAATGTCTTCGCACTTCAAATACGGAGAAGTTTCGCTGATAGGGCTCGGATACATGATGGAACGAATTTGGGAAGGAAAAGATTTAGATTATGTGCATAACTTCATTAGAACGGTCTCATATAAGCAAGTCTTCATACACATACAAGTATGACTTACCCTTAAAAAGAATGGCAATCCCTCCTAAACTTATCATTTGTTTTTCGACCTAAAACAATATCCAATTTCCAATCTTTGTCAAAATTCTAAGAGATAATGTAGGGGTAGATCTGGAGAGCATCTTACTTACTTTAGTAGTTTCACAAGTATTAATATTTATATGAGAGAACCAAGCAATTTGATGGAGGAGAGAAAACAGTGAAAAATGAATTTCCCTTTTCTCCACTATTCATACTTGTATATATGGTTTTCTTGGGATGGGGCAGGGCGTTATGCTTGGTAGAGGGTCTTTCATTTCTTTTTTATATGTAAAGTTCTTCAACTATCTCGTACAAACAGTTTTCTATTATATTTTGAAAAACTAATAAAGATATCAAGACGCACTTCACTTAGAACATGAATATACGACATATAGGTCAGATGATACAAGAGCCACAAAATGTTCACTACTAGTACACTAGCACATCCATCATTCCATCGGGGCTTAGTACTTAGAGAAGGAGAACTCAACAAAAAGTAAGCGAAGCAATCAGTTCTTCCTTGGCTAACTTAACCCCAAGCATAAGGTGGCCCCAAACTTTCACTTATAACATTTCACAGACTAAAAATGAAGCAAGGTTCGTGTTTAGGATAGTCGTGCAGATATATAAACACTTAAAATAGTGAGTCGTGGAGTAGGATGAGGTAACAAACAGGGAGCCAAAAATCCAGACAAAGTAATAGACTATGCCCATCACAGAAAATTAAGCAATTAAGAGAACACAAGATCGAGAAAAGAGGATAAGATCCATCTAAATTTGTCCATTAAAGTTTTTCTACCAAAAAAGTTCACATAACCAGGGACGGGGAACCATTCTGGCTTCAAATAGAACCTTGCAGCCATAAATTACACGGTAAACTTGACTATCCGCTGAACAACAAAGCGATATATTGATACAACAATTTGCATCCCAACCAAACTCTATCAACACTCAGCAAGAAGCATCACAGGAACGACAAGTAATATAGTGATACAACAATTATACTCTGCTACACATGTTGAGTAATCAAGGATTTGCAAAGAGGCACACAATTTAATCATGAAGAGTTCAAACACGTTTAGGGAAAGCCAAAAGCTACTCATTCGACAAGAATCATTGAACCAGCAAAGTGAGGAGAATAGGAAAGAGACTATAAGAATCTAACGACTTTTCTAAGAATGTATTATGCCCACTCGTACAAACTATCAACTTACCAATCATTTTCTATTGAGGACAAGCATAACTCTCTATACTTCATCATAGGGAAGTTGGCCAGCGCCAGAGGCTCAAGACCATGAAAACCCCTCTCCAACTGTTCAACAACAGAGCAGAATTAAACTCCCTCCAAATAAAACGAGTAAGAAGAGATCCAAATAGAAATCTAGCTCTTGGTTAGGTATGATAAAACTAACAACTTTCACATTCACAAATACAAATTGATAAAAAAACATCATTTTGCTTAACATAACTATAATGAAGACTGAACTATTACGACCATAAATCGTACAGGGCATAGATAACATTGTTGTATCTATATATAAAGAAATGGCATTCCCTCATACAAGACCAAACTTTCATAAACTACTTGTGCAGAAGCATAGAACGACACAACTCGAACCCAAACACTCATCAATCGTTTTAAGGTGCCTAGAACAACATAAAATCTCTCCCAAATGCCTCCCACACTGTCTAATTCAAATTGCAGAACATGTAAACTAACTATACAGAACTAAATTCAAGATTTTGCAAAATATGGTAACATGATATCTGCAACAAAATTCGAAAAAGCAATGAAGTGCAGCAAAGTAGTTAAAGAGGAATGCTTACATTGCTAAGATCAGATCTATTTGCCCTGGCAAGAGACCTGCGTGATGCACTCAATTGTATCCTAGCACAAATTAGCCTCGTGCACACAAACACTATAAACATAATACTCAAACCAAATCCAATCACAGTCATCACTAAATTTATACCTGGAGTTATCATTTTTACCCTTTTTTGCTATTGTTTGTTGCCTGCCTACTATACCCAAAAAAGAAAAAGAAAAAAAAGAACAGAACCCCAAGTTCGCCTATCTTTTTTCGAAATTCACCTCTCTACTTTTTTCTTCTAATTATTTGAGTGTCCCACAACTGCAAATACCAGAAAATTTCAAATCTTGCACCACTCATAACAGCTAAAATGAAAACCCCTCCAACAATTACAAACCTATGAATCAAGAAATCACAAAAGCTAGAAAAGACTGCATCTTTGAACAACTACTGCATACCTATTATAAATTTTCCCACACAAAAATTCAATCTTTATCAAGTCTAACCCCACTTATAACTCCTACAACTCCTCCCTCTCTCTCTCTCTCTAACATAGAAATGCCGATGTGTGTGCAAAGAATCATTTGCTATTTACACCTAACATCTAAAAAAGACGGTAATGGTGAAGGTGGGAGAGAACCCATGGTGGAATTTAGCTGAGACCAAGTCAACGAGCCCCATGGTGTGAATTACAAGCAACCAAAAAAAAGGAGATAAATTCAAATAGGAGAGAGAGAGAGAGAAAGAGAGAGAGACAAAGACAGAGAGAGAGTAGAGTGGCACCTTTAATGGTGAGAATTAAGTTGTAAAGAAAAAAAATAGTAGTATTAAGAAGAAGAGAGAAAGAAAATGTTTGTGCATCTGAAAACAAACAATAGGAGACAAGGAAACAATGAGTTGATTATTTAATGGCACTATCACTGGCATTTTGATGGTCATTTTCCAAAGAGAAAAAGAGTGAAGATTAAGAGAGAGAGAGAGAGAAATATTAGACTTTGATTGAAGTTTGAGTGGCTGTTTGAAGCTGAAATTTGCGGGTGGTTCTGTCAACAATTAACTATTGAAAATAATTCTGAGATATCTTGCCATTTTCGTGACCTGTGTGAGAAAAGTGTGTTGTTCCACCATTTCTGTTTAAGCCTACTGCGCTTCTCTATTTCGCTATGGCAACCACTACTAATCATATTAGGGAATTAACGACAGCGTCCCATTTTTAGCTTAACTTTTAGCCACGATTCTATTTTTTAGTTATCACGTTATTAGCCCTATTTTTAGTCACAATATCTACAATACAGTTATGAAATTCAGCTATAGTTCAATAATTTCCATTTCATAAATTTTTTTCAACCATTCTCCAATTTCATATATTTTTTAAATTACGAAATTTATAATTTTTTTTTACTAAAAATTAAATTAAAATACATGAATTTTTTTAAAATAATAATAGCTAATCATGTGACAATTTCAATTTTGATATAATTTGTATATACTATGCAAGTATTACAAATAAATTAATTGTATTACAAAAGAAATGAAAATTTCGTTTATAAATATGTTAGGAAAAGTTTAAAATAGTATATATTATATATAGAGATATGATAGCCACATAGATAATCAAATGTTTGCAAGTACAACTGTTTAGTTGTTTCCCATTTTACATTTCCTTCTCATGCTTTATTTTACAATTAAAATAAATGCGGAAAGAGAAAAGGAAAGAAAGAAGGAATCGGAAAGAAACGAAAAGGAAGGAAAAATTAAGGAAATAAAGGAAAAAGAAAGGAATTGGAAATAAACGAAAAAGAAGGAAAAATTAAAGAAAGAAGGCAAGAGTAGAAAAATGGCAGCCGAAAGTTCGAGCTCCGCAACGCCGCCGAGAAGATAGCCACAGCTGTTGGCCGTGAGCTCGTCGGGCGAGGGGCGTCCGCCGTGGTGATCGGCCGCCCCTCGCACCTTCAATGGTGCCACCCCCGCGGTTAGCGTTGGGAGGCGCGCAGCCGCCATCCTAGCAGCCTAATGTGGATGCCCTTGAATTACGAGGACATTAAATATTTGTTGTGTAGTTTATGGGCTATTGTATGAGAGTGATGATTTATTTAGTAGACATGAAAAAATATAGCATATATAAAAAGAAGGATATGGACATCAAGAATGATCTCATTATCAAATGAGCATGAATGTTACTTATATTTCTACATAAACATATTGTAATAAATAGATATGTATAGTATGATGTGTCTCTTCCTTGTGTCGGTTGTAATCATGGAATCGAAACGTAATGAACTATCTCACAAGATTGGAATATAATGGTTGTAGAGTTGGTGGGCTTGTTGCTGAAAAATGGCAAATTTAGTTGATCTCCAAAAGGCAAGAAGGAAAGTAATAATATCAACTGCATACCATATGCTTTCAAATATTTACACACTACATTTGTTTCATCTGAATTCTGACTGTGACTAATAAATTTTAATTATAATCATTGAATCCTAATTGAGATTGATAAGCTAATCCATAAGTAATAATGATTTAATTATTACTTTTATTGTTAGATAATACTTAAACTATTGACGTCTGCAGGGCTGCATAGGGGTGGGAAAAAAATACCAAAATATCGGTATATCGAACTTATCGTGCCGAAAAAATACCTAAAATACCGAAATTTCGGTATATCGTAAATTTCGGTAAGGTATGATATCGTACCGGAAGGTATACGGTACGGTAACGGTATGAATTTCAGTATACCGCGGTATACAGAAAATTCGGTATATACCGATAAAACGATAAACGGTATATACCGTATTCTCTTACCATACCGTATATATATA